>VUQH01067491.1:0-17719 GCA_015106775.1 Etroplus canarensis
ATTGATATTTGTTTTTTTTTTTTTTTTTTTTTTTTTTTAAAAAAAAAAAGAAACTTACTTGCTTTACTTACAGTTAGGCCCAGTGCAGCGTTTCATGGCTATGCTGTATTCAAACTTTATGTCAGTGAATAATAAATCAATTGCTTTGGCTTCAGTTGCTTGACATGAAAGATAAAAAGAGTTCTCTGCACACAAGCTTGACCTACATTATTATATGTTCTTCAGCACCACAGATCAAACTTTTCTTCACCTCCAAAAGAAAAAAAATGCCCTGATTTTTATCATTATTGCACTCGTCACAGATGGTAGTGTAAATGAAGATGTGCAGGGCCTATACAGGTCAGAACTTCTTTTGAACAGAGAATAAATTGTTCTTATTGCCTGTTTTTGTAAAATATTCCCAGAATTTGCAGGGCCTCACAGGGACGCCTCTTGTGGCTGGAAGTCCTATCCGACATGAGGGCACAGTGCAGGGGAACCCAGTGGAGGTCCAGACCTACCAGCCTCCATGGAAAGCCCTGAGCGAATTCGCCCTGCAGAGCGACCTGGACCAGCCAGCTTTCCAACAACTGGTGTGTGTGTTCAGGGCAGACTGAGTTGGATGTACACACGCACATATGCACATCATGCATGTGTGTGCACATCAGCTACTGGTTCACTATGCACATGAGATTGTAAAGCTGAGCTTTCAGACTTTCACAGCACACTTGCAAAAAAATAAAAAATAAAAACGCACTGAAGCCTTTATTCTGACAACTGGTTTCCGCTCTTCAGGTGTCTTTCTCTGAATCGGGATCTCTCGGGAACTCCTCGGGCAGCGACGTGACTTCTTTGTCCTCGCAGTTACCGGACACCCCGAACAGTATGGTACCCAGCCCGGTGGAGACGTGAAACGGGGCCCCGCGGACCTCGTGGTCTTCACTCCTGCAAGGACAGTTGCAGCATGATCCCGGCCCCTTTGCATGTGACCAGCTCATCACATCGCCCAGAATTTCAGCGAGGAGAACGTTTTCTTTATTTCCTGACATGCAGGAGTCGGAACCAAGAAAGCACCGATTGACTCCGAGTTTTTGTCCCCCCTACCCTCTTCTTTTGGAGATTTCATTGACAAAAAAAAACTATTGTTGCATGACTTGATACGGAGAACGAAGATGTACAGAAGAACTCCCGATGGATATACTACAACAAACCATCCCTCAGAAACAATTTGGAGGCATTTCCACGTTGATCCAGATGGACATTCTGCAGTTTATTGTGATCATGTTGTGTCTTGTTTCTTCTACATGAGAACTTTTTTGATACATTCATTTCGTTGTCGAGTCCAGTTGACTCTTTGTCTTAAGGTCAGAGCATGATAATCTGCAACGTATTCGTGTTGTAAAATACTTTATCTTAAGGGCAGGATACACGTTGTTTGAGCTTCTCGAACAAAAAGTAAATTATTGTTATATTATTTATTGTTAGGAAAGCGATTCGTCAAGGGATTATTAACTGATAAAAAAATAAAACACTGAATACATGAAGTGTCTTCGTGACCAATCATTGTACAGGCGCATTTTGTAACTATTAAGTCACGTTTGCATTTACAAGGCAATGCAATTTAATTCATCTATACTAAAAAGAACAGCTCTAAAAATAGTAACCACTGCCCATCCTTCATTAAGAGACCTAATTAAGATTTTCCGATCTCTGTCTTAGATCGTCACTCTTCATTCTGATTTGAGAAACTGCAACAAATTACCTTCAAAAGCTCGTTTGCGGCATTTAAAAGGCATTCATGTCTGCTGCGCTGAATATGCTGTTTGTCCTGTTCAACCTAAGTGAAGCTGGCTCTGCTGTCTTATCACTACCCTCCATCTCGCAGTGTATTCCCCCTTCGGTTATGTGGCAGGAATCGGCCAGTGGTCATTTACTATCTCGGGGGCAAAAATCTGCTGTAAATTGTGCTCAGTCGAGTTGCTCTAGTTGAGTCACAAGCTGGTCTAGACAGCGCGCAGGGATCGGCGACCTCTTATCTAGTCCTGGCATCACCTGCAAGCGATACACTGACTGAAGCCACAACAAACTAAACACCCCCCCCTTCCACCTCCGACACACTCAAACCCTCAGCAAAAGCCCCTCGTAACCGAAGGGGAACAGAGAGCAGCTCGTAAAGGGTCACTTCTCCTCCTCGGTTTATTTTCCTTTGCTGAATTGCGTTATTGCGCTCGGGTCAGCCGAAATGACAGGTCAGACTAAATGGACTGGCATCCCTTACACTGTGTTATAAAAAATAAAAGAACCACACACAAACCAAAGCCACCATTTGAGGTGAAACCCTTTTTGAGAAGTGACTTTCCTCATTTAAAAAAACCCAGCAAAAACATTATTTTCCCCAAACAATCTCAGGTGAATGAATTGTTCTGCTTTTGTTTTAAATTTTGAGGAATTTAAAAGAAGAAAAAAGAAAATAGAAAAAGACTACACTGTCTGGATCATTCTCCTGATCGATTTCTGCCATAAACAAATCGAAATATCCTTGAGTGATGTTTCCCTCCATTTAGATTTCAAATTAGTGATTTATTTTTAAATTTACACCGGGAGCGTTTTCCAAAAAAACCAAACCAAACAAAACAAATATTTGTTTTTGGTTTTAGTGGTCTGTTACTGTCTTTATTTGAACGCTGAATGACAAAAGGCAGATAATAGATTTGTAATTGAGCGATTTCAAATAAGATAGGCACACAATGCGAGCAGATTAAGATAACCCAGATAAGCTAGTGATAACAACAGCGTTCACTGACAAGAACGTAAGGCCTATTAACTCTCCCATAAAAAATCATTATAGGGACTACATCTTTCCAAAACTGCGAATTTACAGTCTGAATACTGTTAATAACGCACAACTTGGAGACCAGTAGGCATTAATGCAAATAAAATAAAAAGCAACGCTTGTCATTTTTGAAATAACAATAATAATAATAATAATAGTAATAATAAAATATTCAGTTGATCCCTTGTAATTTTTACCAAGGGGTCGCCACAGCGAATTAAACCGCATAGGTAATCTGGCAGATGTTTTACGCCGGATGCCCTTTCTGACGCAACCAGGAACCTTTTACTTGAAAGGCGAATGTGTAAACGCCCTACAGTACCAAAACACATCTGTTAAAATGTATTTATTAACAGGAGGTTTTCTGAATAGTTATTTTTGTGCTTTTTGATGCTCTTCAAATATCTTCTTAAGTCTAGACTTAGATTCAAATATCCCCACTGATAAAGACAAACTTCTCACTGCAAACTACTGCACCATCAGTCTAAAAAAAAAAAAATCATTTGAGTGAAGTGCTCAGCTGTAAAGTTTATTTTCCATCTCAGGTTTTCCGCTTCAGTTCTTATGTGTTTCTATGCTGCTAATACAGATCAGAGATCAGATCCTCTGACATCTATACAATGAGATTGAGTAGCCGAGCTGTTGCCAGTGTGATCTCCTAGTTTGTCAATGGGCGTTTCCTCTCAGTGTGTTAAATAAGAACCAAAATAAACACGCGTGATCCCCGCCCAGAACGCGCTCACATGCACGCGCACACAGTTCAGGCTGCACTATCTGCAGCACAAATCGGTATCACTTTTTTTTTTAAATAGGAAAGGCCCAATAGCCGTAATTTTAACACCAACTGAGTAACATGGTAGATGGTAGACTTAAAAAAAATGTATATCTCCAGTTCTGACCCGGAACCCCGCCACCTGATGAACTTCAGCCGCGCTGAGAACGAGTCGGCACGTTTCATGTTGCCACGATGCAACTGGACGCCGTCAGAGGGAAAGACACAGTATCATTAATGATTGAGAGGACGAGTCCATTTAAAGGTGTGATGTAATTCTCTAATTGGTAGAAGCCTGCGAGTAATTAGATCAGGAGAGCCAGCAGCGCCGCCCACAGCCCCACTCACTGACAGACAGCTGAGAAACATCTTCCACACAGGGGGCGTACATTTCTTTCAACTTTTTCTTCGCTTACATTCTAAAGGAAAACAATAAATACGCAAGAAAATAAGAATGCGAAGCGTTGGCCTTCTGCTCTCCGCTTTTCCTTCCATTTTTCCCTTTTTAAGAACAGCCTTACAGCCTCATCCTTATATTTAGTTCATTGTTAAGAGGTCTCAATTGCAGTCAGTTCTTAATTTAATTTCCAAGCATTTTTTGACATTGTTTAGGGGACTATTTTATCTTGCACATACTTTTAGGCCTCAAGAGAACGCATTGTTTCAGGAGATGGCCACTGCCACTCGTAATCTTCTTTCTTTCTTTCTTTCTTTCTTTCTTTCTCTGTGATTTTTAAAACACAAAATCCACAACAATCATGTAGTGAACATGTATTTCTTTGCTGTTTATAAAATCTAATATTACATTTGTTAAAGTTAAAAGCGTAACGGGCATGTTTTAGAGGAATAGAGATATTTTAATTTGTAATTTTTTTCCTCTCTGAATTTTGGGTCAGCGGTGAAGGTGCAGCTGTCCAGCTATTTAGGCACATGAAAAAAAGAAGGGACAAGTAGAAAAGATAATCTCGATCTGAGCTTTATACGAAGAATGAGACAAATTGAATGAATGAAGGAATAAATAAATAAACAAAAAATATTTCTCCTATTATATATGAATGACCCAAAACTTTATCTCACGACCTATTATTATTATTATTATTATTATTATTATTATTATTATTACTGAAATCATCTTATTCACTGATTTTTTTCCCATAAAGACAGACAGGGCTATGTTCACAAAGGTGGCTCGTTCTTTGGCTAGACATAGAAAAATTGGCTTATATAAAAAATAAATGAAAAGGAAACTGTTTTCCATATAGTCCACTGTTGCATTAGAAAAAGTATGCACTTAGATTGTGTAAAAAAATTGCAAACATAATGTGTGTGTGTAATTTCTGTGGAGGCTCTGTGAAAGTTTTTACTATACATTCCACTGTGACCTTGTTGTACCATTGGGGGCCACCAGCAGAGGAACAGCCGGGACGAACTTCAAGCCCAAAACTCTCAAGGGAAGCATTCTGACAAGCTGACTAAATGCAGAGACTGATCTGGAGGCTTTTTTCCCTTAAAGTGAGAGAGAAAAAATAAAACAAAACAAAAGCAGGCTTGGTGTGGTGGGATAAGAGAAAGTGTTTAGAAATACTGAGCCCACCAAGGGCTTCAATAGATTAATTAAAATTGAATTATTTAATATCACCAGGATATGAAGCAAAGTCTAGGATTTATCTTCACTTGCTGGCCCAAAACCTATGGAGGGAACTGAGAAATTAATGTTTCATTAACAAAATTATTGACTCAATACCCAATAAGATACACCAAAATAGCAAAAAAAAAAAAAATCTCTTTGACTTATTTGTCTCTACATGGTCCACATTACGCAACTAAAAAAGGATTTAACTTCAGCATCAACAACAATGAATCTCGTTGTGTATGCACACTGAGCTTTCGTCACCTCTTGTCAGGCATTTAATGGAAAATCTAAGGACCGATTTATCTTGGATGGGTAATAGCCAATTTAACATCTGGTGACAAGAATTTAATCATCTCTACTCTTAGGTTACATTGATAATGAAAGGGTAGTGTCAACATCTGTGTGTATTACCTTGCATCTTGTGCACTATTGATCCTGGGGAATAAATGCTGCTTTTATGGGAAACTGGCACAATGAGTAAATATCCACATAGTATCCTATAAACACTTAAAAGCACTGAGGTAGGGGAGCAGGTTTTTAGAATGCTGCATTAAAAAAATAATCCCTTTATTTGTTGTGGCCTATTTTGACCAACGTGTTTTATTTTTAATACCAAAGTTCTGTCTTGATTTCAGTAAGTTAAAAAAAAATCAAACGCATGACACGTTGTTGTCAAGCATGCCCTCATATTTTAATGTAATTTAGGTGAACCTGTAGGGAGGACATTGCAACAGTAGCAGCTTGCATTACCACCACAAAAAAGTGTGTGTGAGTGTGTGAATTTAAGTATGTTTGTTCTCATCCCTGCACACAAGCGTTTCTGGGCATCTGTTCATATGTTGTCTGTGTGTGCAGGAATGGTGAGCAGACCTCAGGCTTACCTGGAACACACACAGAGAGCCACAATCAGCCTCTCTGGTCCCGCTGCTGAGACAGTGTCAGAGCTCTGTAAATCACAGCGCCCCACCCACGCATAAATCTACTGCAAAAACAACACACCAACAGCCATTAGGAGGAGAGAGAAAGGTTGGAGCCAGCCCACTTTACAATGACTCCCTATAAAACACAATGAGAGTTCACCTGTACTTGCCACCCTCCTTTGAGAAGCAAAACTGTCATTAACCGAATAAGGAAGACAAACAAGTATCACTAGAAGCAAACAATGAGGCAGTGAGTGTGAGTCACTTAAGATGAGAAACGGCATCAAAAGGTTTCAGGGAGTTACGTTGGTGTTCATGAGGGTCATATCAGTGTCAGTTCAGGAGTTCAAGAATGTTTTCAGGAAGTCTTTGTGTTTTAGATTTAGTACTAAAGTTCAATTAACCTCCTGACTCATGACTTAAGACTGAACAGAAATATCCTCTAATTATAGCATTCAGAACAGAAAATGAAATGTAAATGCCTCTGAAATATTGCTCCTGTCAGATGCAAACACAGTGAGTCATCATTTCACAAAATAGGGAAATGAAGTTCAAGTTTATGCTTGAAAAATTTCATCTATCGGGCAGGCAAAATTTCATCTAGTTTGTCAAAAACACAGAAGGCACTGCTATATCCACATTTAGTATATTCAGTTAATCACATTTATACATTTGTTTTCGTCTGTTGGATGTGAAAAACTCTTTAAATATTGAGTTATTTTTTAGGTGGAAAAATAAAGCAAGTTCTACAAGACAGAAGTTACATTTACCCCCTCCTTAGTGCCACAGCAGCAGCAGCAGCAGCAGCCTGGAACCACCCACATACCGTGACCAGCTCACGACTACACTAAGGACACAGAGCCAGCAACATAAATGGTCCTGAGTCAGTGAGAGATAAAGAGAGCAAAGCAAAAAAGGGGTTTAAAAAAAGGGAGGGGAGGGTTCTGTATGGCAACTGCTGTGATCCCCTCATCCCAAGACGGTCCTGCCACTTTAAGAAATGAAGCAATATCATTAATGGAGGCCTCTGAGGGCTGACATCTTGCTCCAATTCACCAGTCCCCCGTCCATCACACCATTACGGTGGGCCCAGCAGTATTAAAATCCAATCACTCCTCTGGCTAGTTTGATTAAGGAGGGCAACTGCACAAAGAAGGGGCTCTGACCCATTGTTGCCTTTGCCAGGGAGTCCCCAGAGGCTAGAACAGGTTTTTGGCCCCAAACAGGACCAGGTCACAAGGCTCAGAAATATATAGAGTTAGTCCTAAACGTGGAACATTTTGACAATATATTTTTTTTCTTGTTTTCTGCTATAGCTGTCAGTACAGGCAAACATTCATGCCAAACAATGTTCAGATATATTCTGCAGAATATGACTCATGATGGGTGAAGCTGTTTTTGGCAAAAAGGAAACTTAAATTTTCAAATTCAAAGGGGTAATATGCAGTAATGTGCAGTCAACATCCAGCTGTTATAGTTTCAAAGAATTCCAATGCCATCCACAGTTAGAATATTAGATAATACATAAAGACAACTGTTTAAAATACATATTCTATTTTTTAATCTGGACTAGGATTATGGCTCTGTGGATTGTCTGCAATTTAGGTCCAGACTGAAAAACCTCACTAATGGTCGGATGGTAACTTTAATGCAGACATTTATAGTGCTCAGAGCGTGTATCCCAATGACTTTGGTGACACCCCTGCTTTTGCTCATACTCTATAAGCAAGTCAAGTCAGCCAAGTTTTCATTTACTCCGTGAAATATACCATCACATTTATTAGATGCAAAATCTGGTACAGATAAATAAAGGCTGAGTTCTATTAACGTTGGTGATTCTGGGATTTTTACACTAGCAGATCACCATGAGGTAGGCATTTTTTCTTTTTTTGATCAAACTACCTCTGTATTCTTAAGCACTTCTTGCTCACACAGCTTTTGATTTTTTCTTTTTTTTTCTTTTAAGCTTTTTTTCATTTTAAGCTTCTGTGTATGGAAGCTGTGTTCCTTGTACATCTGGTCATTTCTAACTTCTCCTTTTTTCTGATTCTTGCAAATTAAATATTGATATCATCTTGATAATAGCTATTTCATAAAACAGAAAAAAATCCAGCACAAGAACAGGTTTGGCTAAAGACCCTCTCTACATACCCGCAGTTGCATTTTGAGTGCAATTCATTCACCCAAAAAGTAGAAAATCACAGACAATGAACCAAATTATACATACATTACACTAATGTTATTTTTTCAGTCTTTCTCCAGACATCACAAATCTTTTCTTCCATTTCTTTTCTTCTTATTGTTAGTTGTTGGAGAAGAGTGAAAACCATTTTGTAGAAGCTAATAGTAAACCACAGAGGATAATGAAGAGTGCCTCAGTCAAATGCACATCAACTCTAGCTGAAAATATAAAAGCGTATTATAAATTTGGTTTTCAGCAAGCAATTCACAATTGAAAAAAAAAAAAAAAGATGGCCACGGCCATCCCCTTTGAGGGGGTTGCATCGGTCAGACTGTGTCTGGGAAAAAGGCAGCATCACAGGTACAGACCCCAGAGCCTAAAGCAAATTAAAACCAGAAGGCCAGGGTGAACCTCTTCGACCACAGTGACATAAATTACTGGGATTTACAAGATTTTTAAAACACTTTTAACAATACTCCCCTTTTAATGTGCTCTCTGTTTAATAATGCACTTTAGGTTTTAAGAGCATGATAAACAAACCAATAATTCACTTTTTTATCATCTGAGGGTGAAGCCCTTCAGGACTGCCTTCTACAGCAGCGTTCAAAGGGGCCACAAACAGATGAAATGAAGGGCTGTCGCAAGATGTTTTGGGCAGCAGTTGAGATGTAACTGGTGATCGCTTTGCTTTCTTGAGGATTAAAGTGCACTGAGGTTCATTTCCCAAGAACTGGGCAACATTTAAAAGGGACACTGATACTGAAATGAATAAACAAAAGATTTTGTAACAGAGGTTATAGGCTTGTGTCATGGGATGGGGCAGGAAGGCTTTTGGGTCATGTGGATGGTACTCTGGATATCCAACATTAAAGGATGAGGCAAATCTTTCATGTAAGAAAAGAAACTATCAATGCCCATCTGTTTAAATGTTGAATTGAGAATAAGCGTATGGCAGCAAGGAACTGAAATAGCTTTTTCTCAGCTTATGTTAAGTCAGCATGGCTCCATTGCAATGTACACTCACGTGTGTTTGTGTGTGTGTGTGTGTGTGTCAGTAAGTAAGTGAGATCTGGAAAAGCTCACAGTAGCGTTTGGCTAGAGTTTTCAGTGTGTGAAGCTTCATAGGATAAGTTAATGATTCTCCTGACTGCCAAGACATATAAAGAGGACTCAGCAAGGCTTTCATAAATCTTGAAACAATGAAATTCAAAGATTAGTCATCTTTCAGCAGGCAAAGAATGTTATAGTGTGAAAAATGGATAAACATGTAACAAATGTCTTCCTATGGAACTGAGGCGCTATTGTCATAAATGTAAGTGTAGGCAGATCAGAAGACAAGTAACGTCTGTGCTAAAGCGAGGACCTGGAACAGGGTGAAGACACACACACACACACACACACACGCTGAAACACTCACAAAGACTGATGCGCATGTATGCTGTATGCACTTACACTCTCCCTTGCACTAACACACATTATCCAACCCACTACCAGCCACCACAAATCACTGGGCCATCTCATATAATCCTCCACCAGCCAGTGCCACAGCATTAAACATCCAAACAAATTGTCCTTCGTCAAGTGCTTCCCTGCAGGAAAAGACATAAAGCAAAAGTAGATAGCTGGGCAGGGCTGTGGACTTGGATATGGAGCAGTGGCAGTCTCTCTTTGGCTTTAGGAAATAGAACGATAATGTCTTAGCGGCTCTCAGCCTGTCAGGCTGCATTAAACTACTCCTTACAACTTTTTGTGAAAGAGATTTCAGGGATAGCAGAGGCACTGAAGAACTACTCGATAATGCAAATGGGCATCTTTGATTTCTCCTGAATGTGAGCTCCTCTTATCTTATTTCTGCTTTGGTTTATCAGAAATTAACAACAGCTCATGCTTTTGTTTAGAGTTGGAAGAGCACAATTTCACAAACAACTCCTCTTTAGAGTGGATAAATGATAAAATATGCAAATATAAGTAAGTGAACTCTTAGAATGATTACTTTTAAGCAGAATTAAAGATTTTTGTCTGTAGCGCTGAGGATGGGACTTTTGGTGTGATTGCCACAACTTTATCTGTAAAAAATCTCCATGGGACAATGGTACCACATAATAAACTCAGAGATGATGGTGACCTCTGACTATTCAGTTAGCATCACCACAGTATTTTTGCATCAAACTGCAGATTCTGAGAGCTGGGTTTTGATTGAAATGATTGCTATTAGCATAAACCCACATTCATGTTTATCTAAATTAATTTGTACATCATTTTGGAGTATACAAAATTATGATTCATGTTCATTGTTTAAAAATATTAATACTTAAGAAGCATAGTTTTTTCACTTGTAATTTGAAAGGTAATCAGCTTTATGACAGTGGATTAATCTGGTTTTACTTTACTACGTTTTGTTTCCAGAAATGCTCAATCTCTTTTGTTTATTTGAAAATTCAAAATGTATTGTTTTTCACAGAAATGCCAGGTATCACGCAAAGTATCAGAGTATAAAAGTAATACATGACTGAACCAAACAACTTCAGTTCATTGCACAGACATCCTGAACATCCTTTACTTGGAGATCTGAGATATGCATTGCTCTAATAGGAACTGGAAGTGGGCATGTTCAGGTTTCTGATAAGAATGAGGGCACAGCTGTATCTGGGAGATCTGAGAGATGCCGAAGGCTCCTGTGAAAAGGAAGCAAGACTTAAGCTGCTGTAGAGACTTATCTTTACAGTTTCCTATACCACCTGCTGACAGATCCCAAGACTGTGTAAATTCCTCTGCCCCTTGAAATGACTCCGACCAGACAATGAGACGACACTTTGTGTACTGATGTTTACTATAACACCGAGAACAGAGGAGATTTTACAAGGTATGTGGGAGACAAAGACAAACACAAGTTAGATGTGCTGCAAATTGTGTTTGAAAATGGACAATCCTTGAAGTAAACCAATGGAGCGTGCTCTCTGTATGTGCTCACTCTGTGGTTTAGCATAAAATTCCTGCAGGACATATTAGTATATTATTTATTTGTTGCATTTGTCAGCAGCTCTGTTTTGATAGCTCAGTAACAAAGAGCAGATTTTATTTAAAAACATCCTATCTAAAAAGTCATACAGTTTTTATCCAAAGTCATAGCTGACAAGGGGATGATTCAATGTGTGAGGAACACCAGGGGTGGAAACATGGCCCAGTGTTATTGTAGAAATGACGGTGTATAAGTCACTCCTGAGATGGCTTTTGTACTATTGGGAAGAGTTATTTACATCCGAAGCGCTGGGGGCATTCATCATCCAGGGATAGTGGTTCCCCTTCAAAGTTTTCCTTTTTATGACGTGCATTATTTCTCGTGCACACACATAAACAAAGCCAGCGCTGCCGGCACTGAATCAGCAGACTGTGTCACCGTGTGGCCCCTGGGTCAGGCCAGCTTTCTTGTGCCGCCAGTGCTTACATTAGCATGTGAAAGGCTAAAGCTGTTCCAAATATCCCCTCTAAACATTTATCCTGCCTGAACCCTGCATGGAAAAATTCCAGGGAGAGGGATGGATGTAGGATGCAACTGCTAATTACCTTTCGTCATGACAAACCAATTAACAAGGTGACGAAATAGATGCTCAACTAAAAAAACAGAAAAAATCCTCACAAATGTAACTATTTTTAAAAAAAAAAGTAACTCATTTTTAGGTTTGATTAAGCAAAGAAGTTTACATTTTTAAGATTTAGGCGTTTATATATTTGCATTTTATTTCTATTTTAAAATGGGTTTAAAACATGTTCCACATGTCTCCTCCTTTATCAGAAAAGTCCAGCCCGTCCATAATATGGCAGGCAAGCAGGCACCAGGAGTCTGTGTTTACATTGGAAGTGCCTGGAAATGAATTTCCCCACACTACTCTCATTTGTCTTATCAATCTGTAAATGTGTTGCCTCAATGATTGAGGAACTCATTTAAAACATTCAAAAAAGGTGTTTTTCATATGCTGCCTCCATTCCTCTTCATGCACAGCAATAAGCAGTATGGAGCAGCTAGAGGTGAAGAAACAGCATCCCGTTACTTGGAAACACCCAATTTTAGCTGCTGCAGTGCTGCACATTTTTTAAATTAGCAGAGTGCGTCTGTTGGGGGAGGACCTTGGTGGAACGTATAAATATTCAAAAGGTACATGTCGTATTCCCAGTCTGCTCATTTTGTTAACTTTTCCACACTGCAAGCTGAATCATCTGTCATTCACCCTAATTTAATCATCAGCCACTCTCATTCAATTATCCAATATAATATGCAAATGAGGTGAACAATGGCCAGCTCATGCTAATTATGTACATCAGAATAATTAAATTGGATAGAAGTGGTGGAGGGGAACTGAACTATCATAAAATGGGGAGCAGATTCTTTAATTAAGGCTGCAAAAATTTTATTAGAATCTGTAATCTGCCCGTAAATTGTTGAATGGTGGCCATGCACAGGGGGGACATTACTCTTATTGGAAAGCGCTCCCTGAAGACTGGCTCAGGGAAGCACACCGTGCTGTGGCTCATATCAAGGGCAAATCCATCCTGAAGCAGGATTCCTATTTACTACACCAATGATCTTAGAATGTGAACATAAACAACTTTCCTCAAAAGACTGCAAACCGTAAAACTGTTACTATACTAAAGAAAATTGCAGAGAAAACCAATGACTAAAAATCTGTTCTTTATTATTGTTGGCACTATGACAAAATAAAGCAAATAAAATATCAATATAACTTACTGAGCAAAATGAGCTCTTTTTTGGTTGTTGTCCCAACTTAATGAATAATCTGAACTCTATTTAAACTAGATTTTCACTCAGCAGTAAGCAGAACTAAATGATGTAAATTGAGTGTTCTGTGCCAAGGCAGCAGAGCATGCCTGACAGCCAGTTAGACACAGAGAAACACCAGCTCTAATCCTCTTCTCTGCTATTGCATGCATGCAAGCACTGCTGCCTCCCTACAACAGGCCAGCCATGTCCAGCAGTCCAACACAAAATAGTCTGCCATGGGACACACAATGGTGTACTCTGAGGACCAGTAGACAGCAAGCAGCAGGACCCTGGATGAGGTGCTGAAGCCACTGAAATATTTACAGAGGAGTGTTTTGTTGCTTTTGTGCCGAGTGATTGGAGGGGGCTGTTCAGACAGTCTATATGGTGTTATTGTTGAAAAGGAAGTCATTGGAAAAATACAAGAAAGGACAATACATAAATCACTTTATGTCCTTTAAAATTATAAATATTTGTATTGCAAAGATTTATCTGTGTATAAATTGTGTTTTCTTAGAGCAAATGAATGTGCAGAGGTGTTTGAAGTTTGAAGAAGTTAGAATCCTACATAATCCATCACCCTCTGTGCAGACAGACAACAACACCTCTGTAACACCGTGGTGTATCCTGCCCGAACTAGACAGTATTTGTTAAACATGTCAGGGTGACAAAACAGCAGCAGGTCAGGAGCACAGTAGATTAAAGTGGGAGTAAGTTTGAGTGAGGATGTAAAGACATGTAAACTGACACATGACAAAATACACAGCAGTGATAGCCTGTCCACTATCTCTTCCTTTTCTAATATATCTGCAGGAGATGTACATAGGGAGAAGCACCATTGTTTATATTGCCCTTCCTCTTTTTAATGTGTACACTGTACGCAATCTTTATGTATAACTTACGTACCATATAAACACATTCACTGTCAGTTAATATTTTGCAAGAAATTTAAAGCACAAGTCATATGAGCTTATCTTTAACATTTAATTTTTAAAGTGAACTAACTTCACTTTTTCATAGCCGTCATGTTATGCTTCTCCTTTATACATTTTAAACTGAACTCTGTGTAGATCAGGTAGATTAGTGTACCTTTTCTCACTTCATTTTGAAATAAACTGCTGTGCCTAAATAGAGTTAATGTTGCTATATATTTTTGCAGATTGACTCAAAAAAACCTTTACTAGTCAACATGTTAAATTACTGCAGACTATTTTTACAATACTGCCCTGAGTATTTTTTTATGCAATCAGCACTGCATTTAGTAACCTTTCTTAAGTCATTCCACTCTTATCTGTAACACAGTTACTGTCCCGCTAAATTTGCTAACTCACAAGTCTTTATTCTTCTCATCATAACTCATTCTGTAGTCATTAACAGTTAAAGGGACTGTATACATTGTGGAGAGAACAACTGCAATCTGACTTGTATTAAACCTGAATCGCTGACTAAACTCTTAACCTTTGCATCACCTCTTTGAGTGACTCTGAGTCTGTGCTTTTGACCAAAAATCTTTTTAGGAGAAAAATATTCACAAGTGAATTCTGAGTTACAACAGGAGCAAGGGAGGAACTCACATTAGTATAATTCAAAGTAATCACACTAAAACTGATATATGAACTCCTTCTCGGCTCTTGTTCTTTCTGTTTGTTTGTTTATGGTTTAGTGGTTATCTTACTCATCCGAACAGTTTGCAGATGATCTCAGAAAGCAAACTTATTTATAGAAGCTTCTCCTGAAGCACCCAAAGCAAATAACAGAAAAATGTGTACACTGCCTTCTCATATTACTTAGCTTCCAAGCTTGAAAAACAGCAGGTTTGTTGAGTTTGGCTGACGCAATAAACAACACTATCTCATGGCCCTGTCTTATCTGCTCTGA
Source organism: Etroplus canarensis (assembly GCA_015106775.1). Taxonomy (NCBI): domain Eukaryota; kingdom Metazoa; phylum Chordata; class Actinopteri; order Cichliformes; family Cichlidae; genus Etroplus; species Etroplus canarensis. Next base: position 14,975 of record VUQH01067491.1, read on the forward strand.
AGATGGATGTGCAGGGGCCAAAGGTCACACTTGTTCATTCTTGCAGAGGAAACATCTTTTCCAAATGACATTTTGAAAGTAAAATGAGAATAGTTTTTCTTATATACTAGTAAGTCAGGATGAACTTGTAGCAAACAACTCCTACGTCCTCACAACACAGCAAGATATGCTGCACAGAAAACCCAGCAATGAAGCTGATATAAAGAGATGTTTTGGCAAAGTCTTAAATTTTGTTTTTGTTATCTTAAACTCTACCTTTAGTGGAAAAAGAAAAGACTAGATTTCTCCTAACATTATTTTTGGAAATATAGCCTTTAATTGTTTAGAATTGGAATCTGAATCAGAATACTTTATTAATCCCCAGAGGGAAATTGCTTAAATATTAACATTTCTAGGATATATTGTACCTTTTTTCCAGTTAAATATTAGATATTTGTTTGACAGCAAAATCTGCTCATTGTTTCTAATATTTTCCCCTTGTGAATAAGTTACTTCTGCAAATGTTTAGAACAGACTTATACCCCATGTAAAAATGAGTATGTCAAGCAAAATGATGTTAAAAGTTGAAGTTCAGCTGTCAAAGCTCACATCCTGAAAAGAAATCACTGTGTCAAGATGAAAGGATGGAAAGCAACGTGCTGGACAAGTGATTACTTGATTTAACCTAATTATCTATAATAAACTAATTATGTAATTAGCCTTCAGGTTAAACCCAATAAATGTTAAACTTGTTCACAGCAGGTACACAAACAAACATGTCTGATCTCTCAGAGTGCTGCAACTTAAAACCCTTTCAGGATTTATAATGAGTCAGCAAACATTTTCGCTGCACATTTGCGCCACTTTCCACCCTAAATCAGAAAGCCACACTTCCTCCTATAAATACCATGGGCAGGTATCTCTTACTTAGTGGCATGCTTAGCACAGGATGGAGACCTGTATGCCAATACCTCCACACTGTAAGGACCTGATTGTGTGTGGGGTTGCCCGGTCACACTTAATGCTGCACTGAGACATCTGAGCATGGAGCACATCTATTGTACGTCAGCCAACAGTGCTCTGTGGCACTCCTGTCCTCTGAAAACCAAGGGAGTAAAGAGGAAGGGAGAAGGGAGGCTCATTTCCACCTCCTCTCCCTAAAATCAATGCATCTCTTGGACACCAGTAGGTCAGGGCTGTCAAATGGCACTAAAGAGACATCATTAGGTCTCCTAAAGGCCACAGGGTACTTCTTGATGGACTCTTCTGAGACAGTATCAAAGACAAGTGAGCCTCTGTGCAAATGGTAACATTTTAAGGATAGACACACACAGGGGCATGAAGACTAAATCTTGGATAAATGTACAGTGAAGTGAAGCCTCTCCTCTCCACCCTGCCATGCTGTACTGAGTGAATACAGCTTAAGAGTTCCCAGACATTAAACTCTCTCATATCCACGGCTCCAAGTTACATTTACTGGCTACTGTGCAAAGTGCCGTTATGGTGTGACTGTGGAATGAATGAGGGAACAAGCGGCAGGTTTCTCACACGTATTCAGTGACAGGCGTGCAGCCGATCAAACAGCTGGCTGTCATTAGAGCACAGCAGCTGGGGCTGACATAGTAGCTGGCAGAAGCACACAATGAGGGCTAATGCTGACACAGACAGGAATCAACAATGTAAATGTGAGATATGTCAGCTTGCTTGTAAAGTTTCTTTTGGAGTGTTGGAATAAATATCAGGCTAAAGAGTGACATTAATTATGTTTATTAGTAATATATATTGTTCAGTGATTTAGAGAGAATTCTTTGTAAATGTGTGTAAATTTCATGAATCAGCACTTTTCCCCAGTGTCTCAAAATGCATATTTTTTGCTTATCTTATGAAGACATTAAGACATTATTAAGAAGTATAAGTTTAGACTGCATTAAGTGGCTAATTGTCAGACAGTGCTACCTCTAAAGCCAGGTCTTTTCTACGTGATTTATTGATGGACACTTGTGGTTCTAGGGCTTCATTCACGTCAATATAAACTTCTGTTATTCTTTTAATAATGAAACATTATTTCCTATGAATTGTGCTGGTTTCACAAGGATAGGCTTTGAGAATGATTCATCTTCCCCTGAAGCCATCTTATAGACCTGAGCAGAAACAAATCATTGACATTGTACTATACATCCAGTCACCCATTAACTTAACTGTTAATCCAATTCAGCTGTCACAGGGTGGGAGGTGACGTACCTACTGGACTTTCTGCCAGTCAATCACAGTACCAAACAACTGACTTCTAGTAGCATAATAACTTGATGGACTTTGACCAAAATGTGAACTTTGTCCTACAAGTTTTGCACTTTGTATTCCCATCATCCACCCAAAGTACCTACACACAGCTTTAATTTTGTACATAACCATGTTCCTATCATGACCTCCGCCTCCTGGTCGGCCTGTCATATGCTGTGTGTTTGTTTTTGTCTGTGCGTGCTCTTTCCTCCCTCTCTCTCTCTCTCTCTCTCTCTCTCTCTCTCTCTCTCTCCCTATCGCTCTGCAGGAGGTGTGGCAGCACTGACCCAATTACCTGCGGGTCACATCTGGGAGACTCATCTGCCACACCTGCCTCTCATCCACCCGGCGTTCCGGGTGCCTGCTCTTAAGCCAGCGAGCGCTGCTTGTCGCCAGATCATTGAGTGTGTTCTCCAGATGAAGCTGCTTTCACTCGTCCTTCGTGTCGCAGCCTCATCATCACCTCTTCGCGTCTTCAGCCTTCCT
>VUQH01067492.1:0-10755 GCA_015106775.1 Etroplus canarensis
TACAAGCATGAAGAATCCAAATGTAGGACTCTCAGGTAGCCGCAGGTTAAACTCAAAGAGACCCTTGATCCATGTACCTCTCAGACCTCAAATAGTCTGGCTCAAGTAGTCCAGAACATACCATTGCAAGGACAAGAAACGTAAGAGGAAGACAACAGATACAGCAACCCTGGACAATGACAAGACAGGCCTATGCACACATGAGATAACAAGGGATTGGAAACGAGGAGGAGATGAGATACAGCTGAAACTAATGAGGAAGTAAAAGTACACACAGGAACAGAAGATTTACAAAATATAGCAGGAAGTAACTAAGGAAATACTAAGTGAAACACAAACTAATATAAAAGACACATGATGGAAACAAAACAGGAACTGTCTCATATGGCCCAATTACTAAGAGACACGACTTTTCTTTTAGCCCACTGTTGGCTCATTCCAGAGCTGTCTGGGCAGATGTACATAAGATATGTGGTGTCGCATTTGAGGCAGTCCTGTGCTTCTTTGTGGCACTCTCCAGCTGTCCAGATTGAGGGAAATGTGTGCGTATTGGAAATCAATGGTTTGAAAAAGGGATATGCACAAAAAGTGACCTTTACCTGGATGAAGTATTTAGGTCTTTTGCTGAAATTGTTCAGCGATACCTACAAATCAGAACCTGTGTTATTAAATGCCAGTTTATTATGGACAAGGATGCAGTAGTGGATTTTTTTAAATTTATCTGGGGTAGCACATAAGGCAGCTGTGTTTTTGCAAACTGTTCAAAAAATTTAAAAAGGATGTTTGTAAAAAATTGAGGCTCATTTGACAAAAAGATGTGGGTAGTGATGTAAGTGAGAAGGAGGGGTATAGAATACTCTCAAATACTGACAAATACACAAGGGAGGCTCAGGGAAGATTTACACAATATAAATTAATCCCCAGGTTTTATTTTATTTCCTTTAAACTCCACAGAACGGCCTTGATGACCAACAACTTATGCTGGAATTGTTAGTCAGTTGCAGGAATATTTATGCAAGCTATTTGGAAGTGTAAGCAGGTTTGCCCGTATCAGGAGAAAGTTTTAGATTGTGTAGGGAAATAGTTGAGTTTGATAATACTTACATCACCAAGGTTGTGTTTATAAGGAAACCAGTCAATTTTGCCCGCTTCATCAAAATTTGATGTTGTGACAATAAAAGTAGAGCCAATGACAGCTGCCAGAGTTATCCTTAGAGTATTGAAAGATGGATCCTCCCCAAACTTCAAAAATTGGATAGAAAATATTATATATTATGAAAGAATGCTGGAAAAGAGTTGATGATCATTATGAAAATTTCAACACATCATTGGGACAGATTTTTAAAGATAATGTTAGTGGGCACATTCGAGGATGTGGCTGCAGAGTTGAGTTGTAAGATTTCTCTGTATCTGATAACACATGCATGTATGTATATACATATGGATATGTATGGGTTTTTTTAACTCTTTTTTTCCCCTCGTTATACATTAATGGAGCATCAGAACCCCGAGCATCACACACACACACACACACACACACACACACACACACACACACACACACCAGCTAAAGAAGACACAAACAGAACATACAAGGAAAAAACAAGAACTAAACACAAAAATCACAGACCATGACAGAAATAAGACATTAGAAGTGAGTTAGCAATCATCAGAAATGCTGGAAGCTGTATTTTTGAACTGGCTAATAACTTCATACTGAACAGAAAGACATGGAAGTAATAGGCTACAAATTGTCTCATTTACCTCTAAGGTAGAAAATAACTTACAATAGCACAAGACCTTGAGAAATTAATTGATTTCTAATATAAAGCACTGAAAAAGAACATTAATTACATTTAAATGATAGATCTGAACTGTCACTGAATTCCACCACTCAGTAAAATTTAAGTGATTCAAGGCATCATAGCGCACCCCTACGTTTTCATCCCACTTACCTGCTGGTACGCGCAAGCAGCAAGTTCATCATCATAGAAAAGACACTGTCACGTCGTAACAAATTAGGCAGACAGGGCAACAGGGCAGCAGATTGGTACATTCATCACGGGAGAAATAGATCATGTCACTGCTGTCTGTTCTGCAGAGGCCTATCTGCTGCTCCTGTGGGCCTACAGAAGTGTACTACATCAAACGCAAGTGTAGGAAATGAGGCCTTCATGACAAGTAATAGGTTTTACTGAGTGGATGATGAGTATGTCTAAAGTATATCAGGACAGTCTCGGTGTGGCACAATTTTTTTTAACTTTCTTACAGAAAACACAAAGTTCTCCTTGTTCGTGAGCAGTCATTGAAGTTGACAGAAAAACTTGTGTTTATCAAGTCATCTGCAGCTTTGTAAGAAGGCCTAAAAGTTTGCTGTTGCATATGTTTGAGCGTTAGAAGTAATTCCCATTTTAATCTGACTTTCCAGTCTTTTAAAATGTATTCCTTCAGTTTGCATTTAAGCAAAACAAAACCTATCAACATTCTCAAATCAAAGTCCATTATGAGGGGAATGGGACTGCATTTGTCTCAATGTTCCTATATCCTTTTTGTAAAACGCAACTGATAAATTCCCTTTTTGTAACCTCTGCAGGGTTCAGTGGCCACGTTCAATGACTGTGAGAGAGAAAGAGACAGGGAGAGGAAGAGCGACAGGCAATCATTTCTCTGTGCGAGCGGCAGAGCGGGTAGGCGAGCAGATGAAAGCCCATTTTCCTCTGATTAAGTCCTCTGAAAATATTCCATTTGTCAGTGCCACTGCAGCTGAGACAGGCCCTGGCCTGCACAGCCAGCCGACTGTATCTGTTGACTATGTAGCTGCCGCGATTTACATCGCTCACTGACAACATCATCATTTCCTCCTTTAATGTCCTCCTTCACTTCTGTCTATACCTCCATCCCATCCCTCTATCCCTCCCCTTGTCCCACCACCTTGGCCACTGCTTTCCCTCCTTCATTCCCCCCCATCCCATCCACAGTGCTTAGCGCCTGCCGCCCCCTCTGCCCCCTTAACAGCCTATTTTTGTTTGATCTGCCCTCATTGCAAGGTTGACTGCTACCAAAGAGGGGAGAGCAAAGAGGGACCTGCCTCTGTCTCTGTCATAGTCATTTTCAATGTCATAAATTTCAATTTCCAATCTTTCTGCTCTTTTTTTCCCCCTCTCTTCTTCTCCTTCCCTCCCTCCTCATGGCATACCCATCATGGGAATTTGTCAATTCTGTTTCTCTCTGTCTTTTTCTCTCATTCATTCTGACTCCCTCTCTCCAAACACCTATTGGCTATTATCCTGTCTCATGTCTTCCCCAGACTTCTGCCACACAGAATGCAATTTTCTCCCAGCCGCATCTGTGATGAGATCCAAATGAAAGATCATTAATATTTTGCTCAAAAAGAAATGGAGTTGTGTCTCCTATTTTAAATATTGCCATTTTCCCTCCCTGTGCTCGCCTGCCGTTGAGATGCTCTTCTTCACCTCCAACACATAAGGGTGATGCAGATGATCATATTTTTTTCTGTTATACTGCACCCTCTTCCCCAGCTGATGATTGCATATGTGAGTGTGCGCGTGTGTCCCCGTGTAAAAGCTCCAGAAAACCCGACAGGCATAACAAAGGTATTTGCTCTTTGTCTCTCAGAAGGTCTTTAACTTGGAGACACTGACAGGAGCAAATGAAGCAGCTGTGATTGTTGTTGTGTGAGAAAAGATGGAGTGGCACCATTAGCAGAGGCTGGGACACGTCTTTCTGACAGACTGCGGTATAAAGAGGAAGAGAGGGCGGAATAAACACTCAAGTTTTATTGAAGGTGCTCATGAACAGGAAAGACTTTTTCAATTATGGGACTTAAATGAGACAGAAAATAATTAACTTTTTCTTGTGCTGAGAGGTTAAAAAGGATTGTGGTTACTTTTTTGGGGGGGAAAATAACTGTAACATTCTCTTACAAGTACACTTTTGCAATGCCAGAGTACCACACTGCTTTGGCTCAAGGAATCAAAAATCTGTTAAGCGGGTATAATATAACCCAACTCCAAAAAGGTTGGGGAACTGTGTAAAATATATAGATAAAAAGACAATGCAATGATTTGCTAATCTCATGAACCAATATTTATTCACAAAACAACACAGAACTCATATATAATGTTTAAAGTGAGACATTTTACTATTTCATGAAAAAACACTAGCTCATCTTGGATTTGATGGCAGCAACACATCTCAAAAAAGTTGGGATAGAGCTACGTTTACCACTGTGTAGCATCCCCTCTTCTTTTAACAACACTCCATAAATGTCTGGAAAATGAAGAGACCAGCTACTGGTGCTTTGGGAGAGGAATGTTGTCCCATTCTTGACTGATATAGGATTCCAGTTGCGCAACAGTTCTGGGTGTTCTTTTGTGGTATTTTGCATTTCTTGACACACCAAATGTTTTCAGTTGGTGAAAAGTCTGGTACCCAGACTCTTTCACTGCTACTCTTTGGCATTGTCTTGCTGAAATATGCAAGGCCTTCCCTGAAAAAGTCTCAAGATGGCACTTCTGTCTCTGTTGCAGTGTTTTAATGAGGTTGTCGGTCAGCCCAATTTTCCTTTTTCAACATTTGGCTAGAATAACACATGGAATTATTTGATAACCCAGAACTCAAAACTGACTTACATTTTCAGCGACGCACCCTGCTGGGTTGCTCTGCTAGCTCTTGCATTGACTGCACTGCCAGTGGATAAATCAGGATCTGACAGTGGATCATATACTTCCTTGTGGATTATTTAATGAAGAACTGTAACCATGATGTATTTGGACATCAATCCATTCACATCACCCCTGTGGTTTACAGTGGGGTTTGTTAACTGTGTGACTGAGGCCCTTCATAGGACAAATGTGTATTTGTTCTAGCTTGCGTCAGCTGCTTGCAGACACAGATGGAGAACTTGCCCAGAGTCCCCAGCAAAGGATGTCTGGATGTTTATCCTGCTTCTCCTATCAGGTAACAACCATCCAAGCCCATGCCTTAAACTAGCAAATATTGAAAACACAGTTGACCTCAAAAACAGCTGTGGCTTATGTTGTATTCATGCAAACATGCACAGCTTGGTAAATAAAATCAACGCTATTCATCTGTGAGTGAAGCTGCCTGAGTGCAACCTTTTAATTTTGTCAGAGACGTGGCTGAACCCATCAATTACAAATGGTATCATACATATTGATGGCTATAATGCTTTCAGAGCTGATCATATAAATAAAGGAGGGGGTGTTGTGAGCTATGTCAAAGCATCATTGAACTGTTTTTGGGTCGAAATAAATCACTAAACCAAAGTCCCTCGAATGATCTGGAATTAAATTTCCATCTCCCAAACAGTGCCAACCTTACAGTAGTAGGATGCTAATGCCCACCATTGGCATCACCTGCTTTGCTCTCAGATATTCTGCATAAACTCTCTGACGAGTTTATTTTATTGGAAGATCAATCACACTTAAAGACATCAGCAACACTTTTCATCTGATGCAACCAATACACTCCCCAGTTTGTCTAAACCCAAAACGCACACATATATAGAAGTGTCCAGACTGTGTGGTAGAAAAACAAACCCAAATCATCACCGCTCCACCACTGTGCTTGACAGCATGAGGGTTTTATGCTGATGTACTGTGTGATAAATGATGCCTGTAGAGTAGCGCTTGGGTTTTTTGCAGTCTCTCTGACCATTGTATGGTCTGACCCTGGGGTGAGTTTACTGGTACGTCCACTCCTGGAAAGCTTGCGGCACCTGAATGCTCCACACCAGCAGACTGCCCAAACTTTTGCTTTTATAGAGGTGCTCACACTGGCTGATGATCAATTTATCAAGTGCATTAAATTAGCAGCACCTGACTTCAAGTCTAGTCAACCTTCCAAATTCCTATTCAAGCAGTAAGGATACACTTAACTTTTCACAGGACTGTACAGAGTCCTCTCAAAGATCACCTATGAGCTCTTGGAGATAGTAGGGAGGAAAAAAATCCAGCTGAACAGAAAGAAACCTCAGTGGGTTAGAGAAAAGAAGAGCATGGTGCGAAAACCAACAACAGGACAAAGCACAACCTACCAGTAAAATAACAGGACTTCAAGAAAGTAAAGACATTTTTATAACTACAATGGGTCCAAACTAAGTACTGTGATTTATATGTACCTATTAAAATTGCAAATACAATTTTTTTGTGTAGCATTCTAGCATTCACACTAACGTAAGATACAGATGAAGGTGACAAGATGTTTTTTCATATTTGATCATAAAATGGAATATTGCACTTCTGATGATGACACGAGCTGAAAGGTCTGGCTATTAGTGAAATTCTTTGGATTTATTATATGAAAATATAAATGTCTGTATAAACATTCTATGCCAGTACATCAGTTTCACTCTGGGCCAAATTAGTGACCTACAACCCTTGGACCAGTTGGCTGAAAATGCTTTGTAAAGGAACAACTTTCACTTGAAATGAAAGTTGTTCCAAAATAATTACAGCTGGTGATTTATCACCAGCTGTAATTATTTATTATTTAAGGTGTTATATAATTTAATAGCAAGTTGTTTGAGTTGGGTTATGCATGCTGTTTCTTTTTCTTTGTTCAACAACCGCATCTATTTGTTATTTAAGCACCCTTTATACAACAGTAAGTGCTCTTAGTGTGTTCTGTCTTAGAGTCAGTCAGTGTAATTCTGCTGTAACAGACATAAGGACAATTTAAGTGTTTATCATTTACTGGTTATGACAGGTAACACAGATTCCTAAGAAGCATTCACTGTTTGTACATACAGTTGCAAATAACTTGATGAAATAATAAATAACTTCTGTAGTTTTAATTAGCATATGTACACTCACTGGCCACTTTATTAGATACAGCCTGCTAGTCCTGGTTTGGACCCCCTTTCACCTTCAGAACTGCCTCAATTCTTCATGGCATAGATTCAACGAGGTGCTGGAAACATTACTTAGAGATTTTGGTTCCTAGTGACAAGAAAGCATCACACAGTTAATGGAGATTTGTCAGCTGCACATCCATGATGGCATTCTCCCATTTCACCACATCCCAAATGTGCTCTGGATTGAGATCTTTTAACTGTGGAGGTCATTTAAGTACAGCGAACTCATTGTCTCACTGTCGTGTTCAAGAAGTCAGTTTGAGATGGTGTGTTATCCTGTTGGAAGCAGCCATGAGAAGATGGGTGCACTGTGGTCATAAAGGGATGGACATGGTCAGCAACAATACTCAAGTAGGCTGTGGCTTTTAAACAACACTCAGTTAGTACTAAGGAGCACAAAGTGTGCCAAGAAAATGACCCCCACCGCATTACACCACCACTGCCAGTCTGAGCTATTGATACAAGACTCCTGCCTTGTAGGGTCATGTTGTTTATGCCAAATACTAACTCCACCATCCAAATGTTGCAGCAGAAATTGAGACTTATCAGATCAGACAACATTTTTCCAATCTTCTATTGTCCCGTTGTGGTGACCTGTATGAACTGTAACCTCAGTTTCCTGTTCTGTAGCACATCTGCTTCAAGGTTCAACGTGTTGTGCATTCAGAGATGCGCTTCTGCTGTTATGACAAGTGGTTATTAGAGTTACTGTTGCCAACCAGTCTCGCCATTTTCCTCTGACCTCTGGCATCAGCAAAGCATTTTTGTCCAGAGAACTGGCGCTCACTGGATATTTTTTCATTCTTTTGGCCATTCTCTACATGTTTAAAGTCAGTTAAATCTCCTTTCTTCCCCATTCTGATGCTAAGTTTGAACTTCAGCAAGCTGTCTTGACCATGTCTACATGCCTAAATGCACTGAATTGCCGCTTTTAGATATTTGCGTTAAAAAGCAGCTGAACAGGATGAAGAGGAACAGGATGGTAATGAAGTGGCTGATGAGTGTAGGTATTTATAGGTTTTGGTGCACTCTGATGTAAAACTGAGCTGTAGTATTCTAACAGCAGTTACAAGCTTTTTGTGTTCACACAGTTCCGTAGACACACTAGGACTTGAGAGCAGTTGCTCTCTTTTCCAAACTGTATTGTAAAACATTCAGTATCAAACTCCATGAGGGAAAATCTACAAACACAAGGCCCACGGCCCACAAGGATCACAAGTGTCCTGAACACAGTGGACTGCAAAGGCTAACAGAAGATTTTCTTTTTCTGGATAGCTGCCTCTGCAGTCTGATGGTGTGTCTTCAGCATCAGATGGCATTAAAGTCGAGTTTAATGGGGCTTTAAAAGACAAGCAAGTACAAATTAATAAGCAAAGAATACACATGGTTTAAAAGACAGAGAGGTGGTTTTAATGGGGAATGTGCACCAGACAAAAAAAATAAAAGAACCAATAAACTTGTGAAATGTAATTTGGAAATTAATCAGCATTCATTAGCCCACAGGGCCTTTCCTCCAAGACGCTTTCTCTCACCATCTCGCCGTCTTTCGGTCGCTTAATGGCCCTTCTCTTATCGAGGCATCATGGGTAGCCCGCTCACTGCTCACCCAAGCGTTGCCCATTTGCCTGCTGTCTCGCCAGCTCGCTCTCTAACCAAACTTTACCTCCTACCTGACACCCCCTCCCTCCCTCCCTTTGCTCATTAGCATCACATTAGCATCACATTTGCATGACTTCAATCAGGATTCAGCTCACTCTGCTTTTTTCTTACACTCATTCCTTAGCACTCAGTTCTCACTTTGTGTTGTGGTTTGTCTTCTTGAACTTTTGGTGATTTTGTGTTATATTCACCTTTACCTGGGTCTGGATCTTTAAATCCATCCAGTCCATCAAGTTAAAAGATTTCTTTGCATTCATTAGGCTTTTAGTTTTCAAATTATGAAAACTTACCAGTCTGTTGTTGCCACAAAATATCACTTTTATCGTCAGTATTCGTTTGCTAGAGAGCAATGAAACTCTCAGAGTGTAAAATATCACTAGAAGGACAAACCTTCTCTACTGTACTGTAGTATGAAGATGTCAATAACCTCACTTTTCATGCCAGTGAAGCTTGAATGGAGTGGAATTCATTTCGATCTCTTGGCTCGAAAGACACAGTAATTAGCCAGTTGAGCAGAGCGGGGGCGAGGTCACACTTTGGCAATTAAGAAAGTGACAGCCCGTCCAGCACAGTGACAGGCCGAGGCTTCACTCACAGACGCTCCCATGCATCTACAGAAACACAAATTTGTGCACACCATAGCGCCAATATCCATGTGATGGCTTCTACAAGCTTTCTAGTTAATATAAAATCACTTAATCTCTGTCATCCATGCTCATCTCTATCTCAGAAACAAGAGCTGCAATCCATACATTTAACCCCATATTTATTAGCACGAATGAGGGTGATTTTTATTATTTTAGATTATTGCATAGAATTCATTTATTCATTCATTCATTATCTTCCGCTTATCCAGTTCAGGGTCGCGGGGGGTGCTGGAGCCCATCCCAGCTGTCATCGGGCGTAGGACGGGGTACACCCTGGACAGGTCGCCAGTGTGTTGCAGAGCCAACACAGAGAGACAAACAACCATTCACGTGCACATTCACACCTATGGTCAGTTTAGAATTGCCAAGAAACCTAAACCCCTTTGCATGTCTTTGGATAGAATTTTCAGAAAAAAAACTTTCCTCATACATGTTTAAAACTGTAGCTAGAGTAGTTATCTCTGGAAGTCTGGATGATAGTTCAGTGTACTGGATCACTGGTCAAGTGGCTAACTTGCTTGTATCTGAAGGTTTCCTGTTATGATGGGTCAAAATGTTTACCATAAAAAAGGCTTAAGGGCTTTATCTGTGCCCATACAGTTCCTTTAGTCAACGCTTGGGATCACTGGAAAATGACTAAATACAGTGTAATTTTATTGTGCCCATATTAAAACATGCTTGGCTCAATGTCATTAAATATAATTTATCCAAGATGATTTGCCTGTTCTTTTGAATAGGTTTTGAAAACATTCTGTATAATTGTTTTCAGGTTCTGTTTTTTTTATTTTATTTTTTGATCATATTAATAAAAACAGATTTAGTTTCAAGTTCAGCTGGAGTTGCATGATTAAACTTACCTTGTGCCCAAACCTTTTAACCGAATGAAATGCAGTTGAGTGTGCTTGAGGCTGAGCATTTTAATATTTTGAAACTGGATGTAATAACACAGTTTGGACCTGACTGATAGACATTGCATGCTCACACAGTAGCAACTTGTCAGTCACTTGGCAAACCCACCTAAACCCCGGTTTCCCCTCGTTTTTACTCTAACTAATACACTAATTACATAGTGATCATCATGATGTAGAAAAGCTTGAAACTAGCAACTGAGAACATACAAGCATCAAGAAAGCCTTTTCTGAGACCCATAAACTTCTTTTTGCAACCAGAGCAGTCACCCCCTGCTGGCCATTAGAAAGCTTGTCAGTTTATGGCACTTCTGTATTGCTTGACTTTTCCCAACTCGAAGTTATGTACATCTTCTATGTACAGTTGATGTTAAAAAAAATAGTGCACGTGTGTGGCAGACTGTAACAAGCTTTGAAACTTAAGTTACACTTAAATAAAGCTTTTAATAACTGCCACATTTTACACACAAAGTACAATCCGTGCTTTCACATAGACACACATGCACATCCCAGAGTCTGCTGCTTGGATATGATGTGACACTTCTGCACTGTGCTCATCTGTGCAGTTAAGTGTTTGTGTGTGTGTGTGTGTGTGTGTGTGTGTGTGTGTGTGTGTGTGTGTGTGTGTGTGTGCGCGCGCGCG
>VUQH01067493.1:0-33714 GCA_015106775.1 Etroplus canarensis
CCCAGATGTGATCAATGAAGTGAAAGTGAACCCCTCTGACCTGCACCAATGCCATATAGGACCAAAGCTACAGGGGCTTGAGGCAGTGTTTGTGTGTGTTAATGGATGACTCTGTGTGTGTGTGTGTGTGTGTGTGTGTGTGTGTGTGTGCGCGTGTGTGTGCGTGTGTGTGTTTTCAGACTGTTTTCCTTTGTGTAAATATGCACACATTTATACATGTCTGTGTGCACTTGAAGCAACATAACCTGAGGCAGCGACAGACGGATTCTAAACCATGTTACCAACACACCCCAGTGCCTCACTTAATAGTGCATGAGATAAGACCATTTGGACTTCAAAATACCCCCTCTACCCCCTTTCTCTATGGGAAATTGAGTTTTATGGATCCCCAGTTTAAGACAATGGCTTCAGTGGTCCGGAAATTCTATGTCACTAATTTAGAGACGTCCTGGATGTGTTGAATAGAAAAGGTAATGTAAACACAAGCCCGACTTAGAACTTCAACGGCACAGTATACAGATGACGTCTTACATAAATGAACAAAGTTAGTACATACTGTCTGTGTACACACATGTGAAAAGCTCTGAAAAACACAGACATGCTTTGGCATAGATCCAAAGAGAATTCCATTTCAGTTTAATTTTATCTATATGTGCCATATTACAGCATAAGTCAGATCAAGCCCTTACAATATTATAGAGACATACAATGATTCCCTATGAGCAAGTCCCCACCACAGTGGCAGATACAATGCACATGGACACCTTGGGACAAAAAAACAATCTGGCATGGACACAGGCAGAGCAAAAACACACTGCATCAACACTGTTAGGTGTACCTACTCCTTCCAGTCTAGTCTCAAGACCAGTTAACACCATAAATGTTGTGCAGTTGGTGACCATTTATTTTATTCTCTGCCAGTAAAATACTTGTGTAAAGAACCAGGTTGGAGTCAGCAAGCTGCACCTTTGCAAATGACCTGTTTAAAATGGCAATCTGCTTGGATTTCATAACTCTTGAAGTATGGTTTGAGTTTTGCTTGGCATTCTGCAGTCAAGCAAGTAGCCGGAAGAATAGGACGAGTAATGTGAAACTTCCTAAAAACTAATAAATCGTGTTCCGCCCCATGCAAGTTAGAGGTAATCTAAGGAGGGAAACTCCCAAGGCAGCAAAATCTCACAGAGATCAAATGAACACACAGTGACTCAGTCATCAAGAGACAGAAGCAGTGAACTCCTGCAAAATAAAAGGCTGATCAGCAAGTCAATATTGAAAGGGAGAATTACAATAGTTGAAAATAAGACATAGAAATAGAGTTAAACAGGCACTGAAAAATCCATCAGAGCTAAGAAGATGTGAGCACACTTATGCTCAAATGTAGACAGGGAGAGGCAGAGAGTGGGAGGAAGAGGCCAACAGAGAGACACCGCTAGAAACATAGACAGAGATATAGAAACAGACTGGCAGCCAGCCACAGAGGCAGCCAGAGATTAAGAAAAGTGAGAATAAGACAGACATGCATCTCAACTGTGACAGGCAGCCAGCACTGGCACAAGGAAACTTAAAAAGTAAATTCTGAAAAGGCAGGAATGCATATGTGAAACTGAGGGAGGAAAAAAAAAGCAGAGAGATGCAAAATAGAAGACAAAGTCAAAGTGTAACTAGAGGGGAGAGAAAAAGTGACAGAGGATGGAGTGCAAGTAGAGTGTGTGACTGAGAGCCCAAGATGATGAGACAGACATACACACAGACTGACGGAGAGTGCATAACTCAGTGGGGATTCTCACATTTTTGTCTAAGGGCACAGTCCAACATAAAAAAAAAAAATACTTGACATGACAAGGACAACTTGTCTTTCCTCCACACTCTCCTTAGCTTACCATTCTCAAACTGTGAAGCTAGCCCATCACTGTCAGCCAACCAGATTACCAGCCATACACACTGTAAAAGGAAATGGCACCAAACAAAAAACTGGTGGACTAATGGTTTTCACAAGGTCATGAACTATTGCTGGATGCGTCCCAGAATGCGCTTTATTTTGAAAAAGTAATGATGCCACTTTGTGTAGTATTTTCATCAAATGAGATGCCTTTTGCTTTCACAAGGTCTAACATGATATTTTTAGATTCTTTTTAAGCTCCAGGGACAGGTGAATCAGCACAAAGTGACAGCATATTTCCAGTCTAAACAGAATGAGCTCCACTGAGACAAGAATAATACAAACCCCTGTCTAAAAGTCTGGAGCGGCACTTTCAAGTGAATGCAAATTGGTACCTAAAGTTTTGAGGAGTGATGTTAACATTTATGGCTGGCATAGCTGTCATGATCAGATTTGCATTTTTCTCTAGCATCATTTCTGTCAGTGTGGAGCTCAGTGAACTGGCAGTGAACTGAAGAGGAGGCTGGCGCAGTCCTCTCACTGTCTATTGTGGCAAGGCAGCACTTCAATGTGTGTCTGTGTGTGATGGAGAAAATCAGACATAAAAATTAAGTGAGAGTTTAAAAAAAACAGACATTGACAGGAGGGATAGCTTAACAGGGAAAGAAAGAGGAAATACATTGCAGGGGGAGATGTAAGACAGTAGGGAACCAAGTTAAGAAAATGAAGCAAAATGGATGAGTACAATTAAAAGAGAGAATAAAACACCTTGTGTCTGCATGCTTTCATACAGAATCACAGATCACTGTATCAACTGTCACATATGCATGTTGTTAGTGTTGCAAGCAGTCTAAATTGTTTGCATGATTAACTTTATATGAGGAGGAGAATTTAGTTTACTCGGGACTTAATTTTAAGCAGAGCAAGGCCGTAATTTTTTTATCCAGTCTGCCTGAAGTGATCACGTGAAACTAGGTAATTTGTAATAAAAGTAAATGAGTCATATTAATGGGCAATTAAGCCGCATGTGAGCATTCTTAATCCTCACTAGCCCAATTAAGGTGTGTACAAGGGGCCACCCTAATTTGGAAAAAGAGCGAATTAGTATTTAACAAGTAACCAGCCCGAACAATAGAACAAAAATGTTGTTTACTAGTTAACCCGGTTTGGAGAGGTAAATTAACTTGACTTCTTATAATGAGGACAAGAGTAAATATTTATCTAACAGTGAAGGTTTCAGTTTTGGGTGATTAATTCACCATCTTCTTATTTCCTTGAACGGTTCACTCGTGGATTGCAGAGTTACCTTTAAGTCTAGCCTGTGACAGCTATCTGAAAGCTAACACCACTTGTCTGTCAAAGTGTGCAGGGTAACTGCATAATGCATAATTGAAAGCATGAGTCGTGCTTACTCAGCTCGTTTCTCAGCTGAAAATGACGCCTTGACCTTGTCTGAAAAGAAATTTGTGTCCACCTGTGATTCAGCGTGGGTTGTTAGACTTAATAAGGACAGTAGCTTAAAGTTGGGGTGTTGTGAACTTTGCCACAGGCTGTTTACCAAACACTGCATGCGGATGGCAGTGCAAGTGTGTGCAATAATTTCAGTGATTGTCAATGAGTCACACACACTACGCACAGTTTGAGTCAGAATCTAATTTTATTCAGCAAGGACATACAAGTACCATGAATTTGACCTTGTGAACCAGTGTTGGCAACACAGCATAGTACAGAATACCTAACAGCTGACACACAGTAATTGGATGCATAATAATAAGAGAAGGGCATGACTTGGCCTCATTCAGCCACATTCCCACCAGAGATTTCATATTGACCTCAGATGACCTGAAAGGAAATACGTCAACCTTTGTTCTCCACTGGATTTTTAATGTTGCTCAGAAAAGCCTTAGCTTGAAGGGTATTGTTTTAAACAGCTTTCAAATTAAATGCAAGCTCCTACTTAACTGTTGTGTGTGGTGCCATGTTTTACAAGAAACTGGGCTTGTATCCACCTGTGTCCATCGTATAGGCTGTATCCGGCTTGGAGCTACTACATTACTGAAAGCAAGAAATCTATTTGAGCGTATTCAGCCCATTTCCAGGCACTCAGATTATGCCCCGCAATGAACTGGAAAATCGTGTCAACGCAGATACTCTTAGGGTAAGGCTTACAGTCACAGGCATAATCTGCCTGAAGGAAACCCAACTTTTTATATGCACCATCCCATGACTTAAAAAAGCACTGCCATGCAAAGAGACTCCCGCATATTAGGCAATCGCTGATAAATTTCAAGTTGTATTACAGTATGACATTATACCACTGTGTCACATTTTATCAGCAAAAACTGCATTTTGAAACAAACTCAATAAAAGGAAGGATATCAGGATTTTAAATACATATATGGGCTATGTTAAGTTTTTCAGACTTATTGCAACAAAAGTGTGAAGAGCTTTTAAAAAAAATCGGGTTTGAATCAAGAGCTCAGGTCAGTAATTTCACAGGAAAGAGCAAAAAGAAAAAAAAAACAGCACATAAAATCAGATCTAAATAAATCCATGTCCAGCTGACATGGTGCACCAACAGGGCCACTATCATAGCTGACTACATGTCATATCTCCCCAAAAGTTAGGCACGGTATTGACACAGATATCTTCATTCTACACTGTAATCTTGATATAAAAATTTCCTTTTCCTGGCTGGGACAGTTTCAAGTCTGATATCTCAGCTAGTGTTATGGGACTTATCACGCTATATCCAGCTAAGCTCAAAGATATCTCCATCAAAACAGATCAGATTCAATATTTGTCAACCAAAGTGTACAATTCGGACATGGTGCAAAGGAAATATGACAGAAGATAATATTCTGGATTAACCTGCTTGGATAATACTAAGCCGACTGTAAAAAAAAATGCATATCGCAAAGTATCCAATAGACACACAAAAAGATTATATTTTTGTTATTCCAAATAGACTGATTCCTTCCCTGTCACCTACCTCTGATATTGACAGCTATATCTGAAAAAAATAACTTTTTCATGCAATACCTTCCTGAAAAAAGCTCTAAAATTGTACTTTCCATCAGCATTTCAGTAGACACAATATCATATTTAAACATCTGTTTTATGTTTGCTTCTATGTCTGAGGTTCCCAGTAATGCTCAAGCCGATAGAGAAAACAAGAATCCACTGTACTTGCTATCCTTAAATAAGTGAAAAGAAAAATCAGCTCAAAAAATTAAGTGAAAGTAAGAAAAGATCTTAAGTGACACTTCCAGGGCAGCAGGATTGTAGTTAATGTTCATTTATTGCAGTCATGCATATTTTTACATCTCTCAGGATTCTCCGTCATTCTCTTGTGCTTTTATCCCTTTATGAAACATTTGCTATCTTGCTGTGATTGTTTTTTGTTGTTTTTGAAGTAAATATTTTAAATAATTACTGTCAAAACATTACAAATCCTTTAGGAAATCAAAGGATGCCAGTTTCAAACAGAATAGTAGGCGTTCATTTTCCTTTCAGTTTACAGAATATGGCTGGCAGAAGCTTCATTTTGCACTAAACTGTGTAATGACTGACAGTTGGGGCAGGTCACTAACTGATATAGAGAAACATTGCTCTTTGGCTGACAGAATAATTTTGTGAAAGGGAAAGTGGAAAGAGGACATCACTAAATCACTGTAGATTTGTTTACAAGTAGAAAATGTAGGTAAGTAACATCCTTCTGTTTTTTTTTCCTAACTTTGTCAGTTATACCCTACCTGGAAAATTGAAGAGGACTACTTTGAGTTAGAACCTGTTATTTTATTAAGTTCTAGGACAAACTCTAGTACCAAACTGAAAATGAGGCATTAAAACATCACAGTCAACAGGAAAATATGAACTAAACGTGTCCTCCATAGTGTAGTGGTTTACATATTCACCTCACATGCAAAATGTCCCCAAGTTTGCAACTGTGAGGAGACACAAGCCACCGCAATCTGTTGGTCCCAAGCCCTGATAAATGGTAAGGCTGTGTAAGGAATTGCATTCGGTAAAAAAAATCTCAAATCACATGTGGTGATTCATTCACCTGCTGTAACGACCCCTTTAGGAAAAAGGGCCGAAGTCAGAAGTACCTTCTTGAGAAGGATGAACCCTCCCTCTACTGCCACACTGGACACAGAAATTACCAGCCCTAGTTTTAGAGCCGCAGGGACATTTGTCCCAGGAAAGTAGTCAGAAGTCAACAAAAGTGTCTGAATGTGGGACTTTACAATCTCACGAGAACTCACTTCACCAGGAGGAAATCCAGCAGTATGCATTCCTTCTGCACTAGGGAGCAGTTTCACCTATGACCCTTCAGAGATCACAGACATGCTTTAAGACTACAGTGGATGAATTTTACAATATAGGTTTGTTATCGTGTTATGAAAGACGAGGACTACTAATGCTGCCAGCACTTGCGTGTGAAATATTTGAAATACTTAGTGTTATGGTAGATTTACACTTCACAAAACAATCATCTGTTCATGTGTGTGCATCTGTCTGTCTGTCTGTCTGTTCATTCGTTCATTCTTAAAGCTAACTCTGCATGAAGAAGAGCAGAGATACAGTCATGTGCAGGTCATGTAATTGCATATAAGACTGAGTAGCTAGCACTGAGGACAGTCCAAGCATTCACTGCTGGAGGGCCTTACTCTCCTCCGAGTTGATAGTTTGGGAAAACAGTGCCAACTCAGTCTAGGTTCAACTTTGGGACACCAGTATGCTGGCTGCAAGCTGGGTCTTCATCACTGGCAGCTTTTCTCTCTCTCTATAACCTTGTCCTGAAGGCCAGTGTCTCTTCGCTCACTGTGTTCTGGCACTGCTGAGGATCAATTAGCTTGAGACAGATGTCATTTCAATTAGGCTGTACAATACAGTCTCAGGCACAGCATGAACCTTTCCTCCTTAACTGGATCAACAGTCTTACTTGTGTCAGTGCTTATTGCTTCTAATTTTCCAAAGGTTAAACATGATGTTCAGGAAGAAATTCTTCTTTTTTTTAAAAAAAAAAAAAAAAAGACAACAGAAATAGAAATGGGCCTTACAGTGGTGGTATTTGGTGAGTGGAGCAGACACATGGAGAATGCTACCTTTGGATTCTCTAACAAAAAAGGGCTAAAAACGATCGAACAATGCTAGCATAGCTTGCGATGGGAAATGGTTTATATTAAAGTGTGGGTTAAAAAAGTAAGTGAATATAATAAAAGCTGTCACTGAAATGATTTACAGCATTCTTATCAGATTATTAAATAACAGTGAATCACAGTATCGAAGCATACTCGTACTGATATCACTTAACTACACTATGCTTCTAGCATGAAAGCCAGTGTTCACTCTAATGATAAATATGTATGTTTGTGTCTTAAAAAAAAAATCACTGCTTAATAATCTCTTAAATACCAGACAATAACAGATTTGTCTGTGATAAAATCCCAGCCTTTACACGTGTGTCCATGTTCATACTAAGCAAGTCCATCGTCATATGTGTGTCTGTCTATGTTTGCCCGTGTGGGTATTCCTGATGCATGCCTGTCTGTGTGTGTGTAGCAGATTTAGCTTTGATAAAACCCCAGTCTTTAGAGGGATTATCAGCCCATTCCCAGACAGCAACATGCTGTGCATTTATGGAGGTAATAAGTTGATCTGTAATAGACAGACAGACAACCGGCTAAAGCCATTATTGGAAATTGTGTCCCTGTATCTATACCTGGGCACAGATGAAAGCGGAGCAGAAAGCAATAACTTCAGAGACAGTCAGACCTGCAGTGCAACACACCATGTGAGCTATCATCCAGTGAATTTTGATTTGGTGCTCACCTTTATGTGTTTTCCGACTGATTTGTTGTGCAATTGTGTGCCGTGTGGTTCTGCATTCACTAAAATCCCAGAGGGCAAATGTGCTGTAGTCACCAAAGTGTAAACACACAATGTGGCACGAAACAGTCCTCATGTTTTTCAGAGATCTTAAATTGCTACTCAAATGTTGTCTCTATATCACTGCCTGTCACTAAAAGCAAAACCAATGTATTTTTAGCGAGATTTCACTCACATTATTTTTAATGTTATCTGATAGTATCTAAAAGTAGGACAAAATCCCTCAAAAGGTCACATATTCGTGGATGCAGACTGTAGTTTTCTGGTCAAAGCAGAAAAATTCTCTACGCTACTGTTATTATTTTTCAAAATAAAACCTTGAGTTGATCCTGAGTTCATAGCCCCACTTATGACTACTTCTCTCACCACAAGCAGAGACAAAATTACTATAACCTTAAGAAAGGCTTACATAAAGAGCACTATAAGGCACGCTATCTGCGTTATCCTTGTCACTTTATCTCTCTTGCAAGCTCCTTTCCCCTCTCAATCTGCATCCCTATTTTCTTTTTCCCTCCTGTCTTTCCTGCCCATCATTTACCCCCATGTCTCTTCTTTCTGCTTCATCTCCCTATGCTCCCTCTCTATCTCTCCCTACCCTCCCTTCAAATGCTCTGCCTTGTGTGCAGTCATAAAGAAATAATTTATTCCTGTCCCCCAGTGCTGGTATGTATTAGCATGCCAGCAGAGCACGTTAACTTATCTCTCGGCTACAGGCACTGAGTGGTAAAACTAAGCTCTGATACTTTGCAACAGGATGACCACAGAACGCCTGTAGCTTGGAGAATTAGGGCTGTCGTCATGATTAGTAATGGTGGGGCCTAATGTTTTACTGCACTGTAATTCACTGAACTGTACCTACTGTATGACTCAATGATATGCAAAAAGGAACATCCACCTAAAAATCAGCTGGTGGGGAAACTTAAAATTATTTCCCGCGGCTGTTTACAACAACTAGCCCATCTTAATCAATTCTGTTCTTTTGTTAAGGCGCATAGTACATAACACATACAAAATCTGTTTGAGCGGCTGCTACGTTTTGAAGGTCCAACTCAAAATTTGGCTGGCCATCTGTCAGCGCTAGTATCACAGCATAAGACGTTACATATGAGACTGTAAAAATTAGTATGAATTCGATAAAGCATAGTGTTAACATACACAGTTACGGGTCAACAGTGTGTAAGTATCACATGCTGCGTAAACAGATTGGACCTTAACTGGTATTTGTTGTCATTTTGTTGCTTAATAAACCAGAAAATGCAACTAGTGTGTGCATAAATTTATTATAGAGACTTCTGCGAAGGACTATCAGCTGCATTTTCTATAACCTCCATGCAATGAGTGGTAAAAATAAACCTGAGAGCTTTCAAGAGCCCAACAACAGGATGTCTAGGAGAATTAGGCTCATGGTAGTGATTAGTTACTCTCGCCGTAATGTTGTATTCTAGTCTAATGCACTTTGCATAGCATCACTCTGGCTTACAGACATGTTATGCATTATAAATGGCAAGAGATAATGCAGATTTAAGAATGTTTACATCTGTAGAATGAGACTCTAAAGTAATACATTGCTCCAACACTGTAATATAATGTGTGGCTCTTATTAGATTTCACTTCCAGAAAGAGAAGGAACTACTTTTTAGTGTAACAACAAATACGGATGGATAAGACATTACGGTGACACAGATTTAGTTGTGCATATGGTGAATAGAAAAAGGGGGTGCTAAACCATTCCCCGCTTTAATGAGCATTCCAGCTTAGATGGATATTGAGACTTCAGAACTGGAAGATGGCACAGATTGCTGTGTTAATGCCATCCTGTGTAATTCAGTGGATTAGGTTTAGATTTGCTGCTCCCACTAGAGCGACTACACAAAAGAATGCGTGCTCTCATAAAGTGTCCACCCAATGGCAAATGCTATGAAAACTGCACTGCACTTGGTAATACTGATAAGCAATGTAATTAAGATGCACTGAGTGGGGCATGATGTATTGTAGGAAAATGCACTCCAGTGCAAGCCCTACTAGGAATTCAGTGCTGGGTCCGTCATAATGATTACCTATGTTAAACCCAGTGTTTCTGATTTATTCACGGTTCCATTATCTGAGTACTGGATTGAACCTGACCAGTTAAAATCCACTATATCACAGGTAAATAGTAAGGGAAGTAGGTGCAGAGCTTCAGAGGCGCTGCAGAGTTATGTGTACAGCTTCATATCCACTTACACATTACATGACAGCGCCAACACTGATATTTTTCTTAAATAAAGCTACCATAGCTCTAACTGAAATTACTACATCATTCATTCCAATTCAGCATTCTTCCTCCTTCTCTCTCTCTTGTTTGATTCCTCTCTCTCTCTCTCTGTGAGTCATCACCACCCATATTGTACCACTGACCTACATCTGCCCTACCTGTGTGTCACACTATTGACTGACCTTGATTCCCACTGATCCAGTCATTGCCAGACTGTGACCTGAGTCTGCACCACAGCAGCAGAAGGAAAGCAAATGTTGTTCTTCTAATTATTTACAATTCTACTGCTGAAAAATTTGAGTAATTCTGTGTCAGCTGACAATGATTTTATCAGGTACCCTAATGTCTTTTTGTCTAATTTAACATTTTGAGCTGATTCAAGAAATATTAAGGTAATCTTATTCATAATTTGTTTGCCAGTTAGCTGTATTTTCTATCATTTAGCATACCTTAACAATGTGAAAGGATCTTTATTATTTGGCTGTCTTTTTGCATTCCTTATAATCTTATTTAATAATGTCTCAGAGGCTTTTGGCAAATAATTTTTAAAATGTTATCTAGTCACTCCTTGCATACTGTATGCTTACAGTGATAAACAACTCATTTCTGAGCAGACATGGTAGATTAACATCAGAGCACATAGCCAAGAGCCACATCCCTGTATCTCTGCCTCTCTCTGCTGCAGAGCAATGCGTGGTGAAAATGTGATGCTGCAGGACCATGTGGGCTGCCATGCACAAAGTGACTGGAGGCGGAGCTTGGATGCTTACAAGTTCTACTGTATACGCTCATTGGCTCTCAATGACATCATGATAAGGGGCTGCAAAGAGAGAGAAAGGAGTGAATCTCTTCTCTCCCCCTCGCACTCACATATAGTATAGTATAGTATAAATGCAGGTTAAGAAGGCCACTTGCTTTTCTTGAGATTCCTTTTTGAGTGTAAGAAGCTTGTCTGAATTACCTGCTACAACGGGATCAGGTGTAATACAAAAGCACCTTCTTCATTGTGAGATGCTCTTGCTCCTTCCTGTCCCCTGAATGAACTGAGTGTTTGAATGAAAGATTGCTCTGCCTACAGAACATTTCACAACCGATGTACTGCAGACCAGATTGCAAATGATACCAGTGCTGTACAATCATAAGTGAAACGCTGATATTGCAGAAGAGCTTAAATCAGTGTAACACCAAAGTGACCGCAGAGACTTAAAAAGCTTTCTCGAGCCTTAGACTTGATAACCAAAGTGAAATCTGCTGAAATATGAACACTGATCATGACACTGTGATGCTGAACAGATGAGACTAAATTAAAAGATTCAAATTTCATGAGGTGGGGGCTCATTCATACATCTGACTATCATCATGTGAACTTTTAGCATGTTGTTTTACAATACAGACTAGTGGTCATGTGTCACAAACTTGATAAAATGTCCATTTCCATTAAGATGCTTTTGACATTTTATTAACTATGTTTTTAAGTGTGTTTCCCAATGCACAAGTATGGGGAAAAATTACAGGAAGTTGCAGTGTTAACATGTGTTAACAAACTTCTCTGCAAGGGTAATGTTTCAGTATCAATAGTCATCATTGTTTAAACACACCTAAAAAATCAGTGACTAATGAGTAGCATGATATGACAAGCTGGTGAATTACTTTATTATGTGAGAAATCTCAAGATCTCTCTTTTTTCCGCTCAAAATAATATTTTATCAAATGTATCTTGATTTTTCTTTGTAATTACTTTAGCTTTGATTTTACATAAGGTATGGCAACTGTTCTGTTTCTAACAGACTCGTGTTGCAGCACAGGGGCAACGCAACTTCTTACAAAATACAGCTGATGAAAATACACCTGGAAAATAAATGGTGAGTGTTTGTGAGTGTGTGTCTGCTGGGGATTTCACAGATATACCAGCCTTGCAAACAAGTGGTTGAACAAGTGCCACACACCACCTCCCACTAAAAAGTAATATTACCTACCCATGCTGAGGGCCGAGGAGGATCAGGAAAGCAATATCCTGCTATCCCAAGGACTTTGACCCGGGATGTGTCTTGTATTGAAGCATTCTACATGCACATTTTTATAATCCTCAAAGTGTCTCCATGAGGTTTAGATTTCCAAGTGTGTCTAAAACACAATCCGACTGGTGCTGCTGCTGCTGCTGCTGAAGTCTGAATCCTTGAGAGATAAGTTTTCATCTTCTCCAGAAGAAAACTGCAGAGTCTCTTAATCCTCCCCTTCATCATCAAACAGTCTTCACAGGTGACTCTGTACATCTTCCATGTGTTTTTACACCATTTTTATTTTCATAATCCATGGGAATCAAACGCTGTACCAGTTAAATGGCTTAAATTCCCACCTAAGGACAGTTCCCAGAGAAATGAAAAAAAGAAGGTTAAAGGCATGGTAGTCAAAAATATATGTTAGTGTTACAGCACATTTGCTCACTGAAATGGAATCATATCAAGCTTACACTGGAGGTGAGAATAAGCAGTGTAAAAGTGGGCGTGAATGAGAGTCAAATTCGCTTTGAAAAACTTTTAAAGCATTAAAAAAAATGACAATGGAAAACTAATTTTCCTTCAAATGAATAAATCCTTCAGCGTGCATATTCTCCTCAGTGTTGACTGGCAGAATGTGTAAGGGCAGAGCTGCTCTGCAGTGGAATGCTGAAAATTCAAACAAGTTGTTTGGCCACACCTTCACAAGATAAAGAAAGTTGTTTATTTAAATCGTGTACACTTTATTTACTATTTTTTAAGTCCCCAGGCAAAAATCAAGCTGAAACTAAGTAATAAAACTCACGTAAGTACTTATCTTGAGATTTCCAGGGGGTTTGTTTCTTTTAAAGAAAAAAGGCAAATAAAAGCTATTTCAGCACTATGGAACACCAGCATTAAACAACAAAATAAAACTATGTGATCCCATTAATTTAACTGCACAAGTTTTGCAAAGAAAAAAAAGTTGTTTCCTGGTGGATATGCGCTCCTTTCTTCTGGCTTTCTTTGTATGGACTGAGAACAAAGGAGCCTTTACAGTAGCCTAACAAAGAAGCTGCAGCGACTTATACCTGTTGATCTAATTCCAATAAACTATACCAACTTTCTTAAAGCTTTTCAAGACGAACCTGCTTTTCATTCACACCTTGGCATCTTTTCCCCTCCAAATAACACTTCTCATTAATGCATAAAGTTTAATTCTGTGTTACCGTTTTGTTTCTTGGGAGACTTTACACCTGATTGCACTGCGCTGAATTCCCATAGTGCAGAGGCAACTTCGCAAAACCACAAACACATTAGTCATCAAACTACTGTACTAGTAAAAAAAAAAAAAACATTTACAAACTATCCATCAGCCAGTTTTTCTTTTTTTTTTCTTGCGTGCGTAAAAAGATCCTTTCCTCCGCAAACTTCTGACAGGCTTTGTCTTGTGTCGCAACATCCCCAGGAGACAAAAATAAAGCGCCCGCACAAACTCCAATAAAGCTCCCTGACAATTAGTTCTAAGTGGCACAAGTTGAGTGTTAATGAGCGTTATGAAGATGCGTGTGTGAGCATCCCCTCAAGTTATCTCCTCAAAGCGACCCGCATCAGACAAAGGAACAGGGGACCGCTCCTCTCGCTCTCTCTCTCTCTCTCTCATTCCTTGCTGTCTCGATTTCTCTCTCTCTCTCTCTCTCTCTCTTTGCTCTCTGCTTTGTGCTCAAGTTTGAGCGCTGACGCACCAACTACAGCCGCAACTTTTAAGTGGAAATAAATTCCAAAATCGCTCCGGGGCTCAAAGCAAAGCCAGTGTGCCGCTCGGAGGCAACTCACCTGGGGAGTGGGGCTGCTCTGCGCGCGCTGCGGTGCGTCGTGGAAAAAGTTTGAGTGGGCACATCTAGCTTTGTGTTGTCCCCCTTTGTCTACACGTGTGATAGATGGATGGGGCTCCTTCTGGCCGCGCCTAGTTCATTTCGTTCTCCCGAAGAGTCCCGCCCTCTCAAAGTCAAACAACTATGCACACAATGTAGACTGTGGAAACGTCTGAATAACAAAGATCACAGTGGCTGAGTGTTGGATCGGACTTAACTAATTAATTAATTAATTAAACTCACTAACTCTTAATAAGTTTTCCAAAAAAAAAACCAGCCAATTGATTTCCCCTCTGTGTCTTGGCATATCTATTTATGACATTTTGATTGCTTCGCTTGTTTTCTTTTGTCATTAGTTTACTCATTTAGGGTCTGTTTGTTGGCACTGCCTTACAAGGTGCTCCTCATTCAGAATCCTCTCTCTCTCATTCAAGTGGCCACCAAAAGAAACACTGAAACTGTCCCACTAGAAAAAAAAATCTTTGCTTCCTAATTACTCCCCCCCCCTTTTTTTTTCATTGTCTTTTGGCTCGCTGACAAAAACTTTCCTGGACGCTCTGCCTGGAGACTACCATTGTGTCTGGACAGCAGTAGCAGGGTAACAAAGGAAGAGACAAAAGAAAAGGGTCTCATTGTTTAGTGTGCTCACAACGGTGTGTAAATATAAAGTTATAATGACAGGGATCAGTGGTGCTACTGGTAAGCCAAATTGCACGCAAAATTATTATTTTAAGGAAAATGATAACAGTCATCTTGCTCATACATGTATCAAAATATGTTCCCTAATGTATTTAACTGTGAGTGAAATATTTAGGCACCGCTGTGCCCCTGTACCTCATAAACAGATATCTTAGTTTAAATCCATTCACATGAGCAGACTATAGTTTTCTGAACTTGCATAGACCCCCTGCTAAAAACAAATGCAAGCCTGCATGCATCTTAATATTTCTGAACTTAAAAAGGGGACACTGGAGGCCAGCTTTGCTTTTTGTATGAAATAATGAGATATGGACATTTTTTTCATTAAGCATGGGAGAGCTACACAAAATACTTTTGGTGGTGGAGTCAGTGGTGGTGCTAGTGTTATGCGGGTGTGTTGGGGGAGAAGAGGGGGCAGTGGTGTGGGGGTTGCAATGCAGAGAGGCAAGATGGGGCAGGGGAGAAGTCATAATTACATCTGCCAGTTATATGCAGGCCCTTTCTCCTGACTGCAACGCCTCCAAGTCCTGGAGAAAAGAGAAGAAAGGAGACAATACAAATGCAAATACATGCAGTGATAGCGATCAACCACACTGCCATACACAGGCAGGAGAAAAAAATTCTCTGTGGCTTTGCCTGTTAGACCTGATCGGGGTCCTAAAAAAACAGTATTTTCCTCAGTGCATGGTGTACATCAGTTTGCATGATGTTATTGCATGCATAAATGGAACATATAGACAAAGCCAGTCAGGTAGAGACTTGAAAACTAAAGATAACAGACACCACCATCACTGCGTCCTTCATTCATAAATAATGAAACACCAAGTGCTAATACTTGTGAAAATCTATGTATTGAAAGCAACTACAACATGTGGCAGTTGCACAAATAAAGAACGGGGGGAATGCATAAATCAGAGAAAGCAGACAAATAGTCATACCGCTGACACCACCACAACAGCACTATCCACCCACTTGGATTTAGCTCGGAAAGGATATATACAGACAGACAGAGATACAGTCATACCTCTCTCTGCCCCCTCCAGCAGAGCTCTTATCCCCCCCTGCTGTGGTTTTACTGGGCCACTGACTGCAGCAGTCAGCCTGTTCTGCTGCACTCTGCTCTGCCCTGGCTGCTGCCTGCACATCTCCCACTGAGAAGTCAGCTGAGCCAGGCATGAGACTGCACACTGAACAGGCTACATACAGCTTAAAGGAGCTTAACACACACACACACACACAGAAGTGTTGGAACTGTTAGGAAATTTGCAAGATTATTCCACACAGTCAAGATATTATCTCCTCACAAGCTACTATTTATCATTGGGGTGTTAAGAAATAAAGTATCCAGTGGGCATTATAGCTGCCAGCTGAAAAGACTGTTCATGTAGAGCGCAAAGTTAGTCATAAAACACAGCCAGTTAAGCAGCAATACAATGCATATATCTGCATTTTATTAAGTTAGCAGCTGCATCATAATATCAGCAATGCTTTTTACACCTATTTATCTTCTG
The DNA here is from genome assembly GCA_015106775.1 of Etroplus canarensis. Classification (NCBI taxonomy): domain Eukaryota; kingdom Metazoa; phylum Chordata; class Actinopteri; order Cichliformes; family Cichlidae; genus Etroplus; species Etroplus canarensis. The sequence continues at coordinate 16,089 of VUQH01067493.1, forward strand.
TTTCAAAGTAGAGTGTAACAAGGAGACATCAGAATGGCATCAACACTATATTCAGATGCTTAAAGGCTGGAATCCTATGGTAATTTTGCATCCAATCACAGCATTAAAATAATTCATAATGTCACGAACTAAAAAGAAACACTGGTGTTTGTACCATCCATAATGGTTCCACATAATTAATTATGCTAATAGTTGTGCAGTAATTTCATACAATGAACTAAACTGTTACACAATACAATTGACTAGTGTATGCTTCATGTGCTTCAAGTTACATAGTTTGTTCTTTTGAAGCAGCTGGCAGAAGACAAGAAGCAACAATTTTTTTTTTTAAAAAAAAGTAAAAATCATTAATGCATGCGATAGACATTAAGTTTCTTGTCTTGTCATGAAAATACCATGTCATGTAGTGTAACACACATGCCCACACGTGCACACAAAAAGACACATTCACATACTGTAGACAGACAGACATGCTTGTCAGCTATGCTGGAGGCCCCTTGGCTGACTGCTGCTAAAACAGCCCTTCCCCCACAATAAGGGTCCGTCTGGGAGAGGGGGAAGGGAAATCATGGCTGTCTGAATGCCAGCTAACAGCACAACAGGCTGGAATAGAATAGAATAGAATACCCACTGGACTTCTGGAATAAAGCCCAAAAAGATTTAAGTTTTGTATTCACAAATGAACATCCCTCGTTCAGCCAGTTGAGATGGCCTCAGTACGTGTGTGTATTTTACTGCAGAGCAATGGGTTATTTTTTCATAAGAAATAAGGCATTTATATAAAAAACCAAACCATGTGTTTGAGACTTAATTTGGTCAGTTGCAATGGCCTTGGATAGCTCTCCATGTTGGATTTTTGGCTTGTTTTTTTATAATTCCTCTTCAGGAGGCTTTTTTAAACAAAAGATGTGGGCAGTTCATGTTTTTCTTTTCATCACACATTTCTATGATATCTTTTTCAGAAATTTCAGGTTATCAGGTAAAAGATAATTTTGCCCATTCATACATTGCTCTCAAAATGTTCTATATCTCTAAAGAATCATGTGAACTTAACAAGTAACAGTCCAGTCATTCAAAGCAAATTTTTACATTTTCGAACCTAAATATATTCTGAGGTCATTGCTAATTGTTGTGATTGAGTGTTGTTGGAAACATGACTATATATTCTGTTCAGTACTAGTGACACTAAACCGTTTTCTGTTTTGACCTGGTGACATGGTTTTAAGTTATGCATAATGCATTTGAAGTTTAACCCCTTAAGGCACAAATCAATTTTACATGACTGCTTGAACAGATAAGTGCAGCTTTTTATGTGGTTTCTCTTTGATGTAAAAAAAAAAAAGTGGGGGAAATGTGGTTTTTAAATGCAGGGGAGGGTTATATCATTTGGTCAAAAAAAAGAAAGAAAAAGAAAAATCATGGTATAGGATATCCAGGTCCCAAATCTTAAGAAAGCTTAACTGCAATGTGGACGTAAGCCATATGGGAGTTTTACTTTAAAATTTGTCAAATATATGTCACCGTGGTGTTAAGACCATCTCATTGATTTGCTCTGTTTGAATCAATGTTAATACATGTATTTCTTGAATCCACAGTAGAGATTTAAGCTTCTGAAAGGCTTTTCTACAGAATAAAGATTACCTTGAGTCCACAGAGGCTGGCACCTGCTATAAAGCTTTTTTCAAACCAGCTCAGCTTATTCTACAGTGGCTGGAAATAAAAGTATGGGTGTTTTTGAGAGCTTTCAGAAAGTCTGGTGTATGTGTGGAGCATTTACACTGAATCACTGAAACCATTGTTAAAAACAGTTCTAAGGGTGTGCAGGCATGGATAACATGAACTGATTTAATGTGAAATTGTCACAGTAGATGGGAAGTTGTACAAATGAATTTTTTAATAACTCATCAGTAGCCCACTTTTCATTCACACTGCAGACCTCACAGTCATTTTGCTTGCATCTTAAAAATTATGTAAGTGGTACATTTGGGGGAGCACACTGCCACACGACTGGAGTGGATTTACCCAAAGCAGTTACTGCTCGTTGCTCAGACTATTTTCATTAGTTATTCCAAGTACTTTTGGAACCAGTCAGCATGCTAATGTTTGTTTTCAATTGTCAGTTTTTCCCTCAGTAAATTACGGTTTGATGAATAGAAAAGAAGAGCTAGTAATAAACTAGTGCAGGTAAGTTGAGTAAAAATCTTCCAAGGTCCTTTAAATGTAAATTCTTACTCTCCTTTATTGGTGTCCACACATCAGTTCCCAGAGAGTTCTAGAACTGACTTAAGATCTTGTTTGTTTTTAAGTCATTGCATGGGTTGGAACCTTCTTACCTCTCTGATCTTTTAGCCTTGCACAATTGAACACCAGATCACTGAGGTCTGCGAAGCGAATGCTCCTAGCTGTCCTGAAGTCCAGATTAAAACACAGAGGAAGTCAGGCCTTTACAGTAGCTACTCCTAAATTGCAGAACAAACTGCCCTCCCCAACATTAGCCACTTTTAAAACCCATTTCTGTTTTCAGTTCTGATTACTTTTTACCTTATGTTGTTTCAGTCATGCACTTTATTCTATGTTCTTTTTTAAATCTGGCCTGTCGTTTTAGGTTATTTTATTTCTTTATATTTACATCGCTTTGGACAACAGCTGTTGTTTTTAATTGTGTTCATAAATACATTTGACTTAACTTTTCCAAATCAATAACTAAAAAACTTAATGTAGTAGCTTAACACAATGTTGATAGCCATCATTAGGGAAATGAGCTTTCTTCTTTATTTGCAGAATTTAATGTTGTCCACACAAACGCATGACTTCTTGGGTAATCCTATCAAAAAATGTTGAAGACTCAAGAAGAGAGTTGTTGAGTTTCAGTTCCAGCTGATATTTATTTCCTTCCTTGAAAAAGTTCTGTACACAAGTTTGTATCAACAATCTGACAGGCAGTGAATGGACACAATTTAGCTGGCATGAGTCCCCGCCCTTTCTCTGAGTCTCAAAAAAAGGGTGGTTACTTTGTTTATGGCATGATTAGAGACAATAAATGATAATTCTACACAGCATATTGCACAGGATGGATGAAAAATAAAGTTAATATATTTAAAAATGCTTTCATATATATATAAAAAACAGTCTGAACTGACCACCTCAAATGTAGGTAATGATGTGTAAAAGGATGCAGCTCTAGACAGTGCCTGCCCTCGATAGCAACAACGTACATAAACACACAATCTTTTTGCTTTATGATACAGTCAAATATACAAAGACCGAGTTCACGTTTCATCTCTTTTCCTCATTTTTTCATTTTTTTCTGAAAAACACAACAGCTATTAACCTGAATCTGAAATACAAATGCTATTCACCATGCCATAAAGATACTAAAACAATTATCAGCTAAGAGCCCACAAGTAGAAAAGATTATATATTCAAATACAATGAGAAACGCAGTACAAGTAGGTGTTGCGGAACTCAAGTCAGAAATTTGAATATGCTTGATGCTGTCATCCTTGCTGTTTACTTGCTATACGTTTTCAATCCAGTGGTTGATTGGCAAATGTGACATCAGTTTATGAAAACATCAAGAAATAAGTCAAATTTAAAGCTACAATCTCCTCATTGTTGTCATAGGCAAGTTACATTTGACAGGAAATGCAAAAGTAAGTGGCTGCTCAAGACAGTGATGCTGTTAAATCCACATGGACCACAGGAATAGCCTGCAGAAATAATGCCTTCCTGTGTCTTTAAGGAGCCTGCAGTCTGGCACTGTAAACGTAGAAGGTAGGCTGGTACAAAGACTGATGCTGCTTTCAAGTGCTGTCGGACAAATCGTAAATATATCCTTAAAAGTTAAGTATGTCAAGCCTGGAGGCTACTGTCAATATAGGAATTGGACATCAAAGAAGTCTCATCAGTATATGCTGGTTTGTTCTGCTGCCATTACAAAAGCATTAAGACTGGCGACAAAGTCTTCTAAGCATACAAGCTTGCTGTAAGCACTTGAAGGCAGCATGAAAACCAGCCTGCCGGGTATTAAAAATTAGAAAATCCAATACAGCTGTATTAGTAGGCTACACACACCGATTGTTGACTCCCCCATTTTCTATATAGATTTGTACAAAAATACACTGAGAAAATAATCAAACTGTTTCCTCTCTTTAAGTGTCCAAAAGTGTGTACATTTAAATATAAAAAAAGAAATCAAAAAATTGTGTGTTTTTAAAACTCTAGCCCTTCGCCTGAGAAGGAAATGTGACAGACACAGACATACTGACGAACAACCGTGTAAGAAAAAAAAAATACAGGACTAGATCATGTATACAAGAAATAAAAAAAATGATCAAGTCAAAAATGTTTGGCCCAGTATATAAATACAACATCCCATATAAAATGGCATCTGAATACATGTACAAAACAAAAGCTCAGAGGATGAAAACAAACTGGTGAGGATTTCTCTATAGTTAAAAATCTGAAATCAACATTTAAAGAATTTTGGTCCTGAATCATTAGAGAACATGTGTATAAAGTTCAGCACAGATTTGAAGTTGCGTTTGAATCCTGAAGTTTGAAAAATTACAACAGCTGGTGATTATTTCAATGTCCTTTTTTTGTTTTTGTTTTTTAGTAAAAGAGAAGAACCGAAGCGAGCGCCACCTATCCATTTAAATAACCCTAATACTAGTTTTCAAACTGCTCGACAGTCTCACAGAAAATCTCAGCACAAGATAGGAACAAAGTAGGCGATCATGCTTAACATGTTTTTTTTGTTTGTTTTTTTGCTTTTGAGAAAATAATCGACTTTAAAAAAAACTCCAACCCACCTTGGTTTCTTTTTTTTTTTTTTTTTAAATCCCTCTTGGTGACACACCACAACAAAACAGTCCCGTTTCGGTACCCTTTCAGTGGTGAAGTTCACTTGGCGATCGGTAAAAAGTTATGAAATGTCTGTTTTTTGTGTGTTTTGTCTTTTTTTGTTTGTTTTTTGCTTGATTTTTTATTTGTCAACAACATTGATTAAGTGAACGGCGGACCGCATGACGTGCAAATCGATCACAGTAAAGTTGTTCAGTTCAAAACAGTCCAGGGACTGAGCATTTCTCGTGGTTTTTTCCACTCCCTTCAACGTCGTGTTTGTACCGAGTCCCACAGTCCACGCATCCACAGAAAAGTAGCCCACACAAAGCAGTGACTCGCTTTAAAGTTTAGCTCTCCGAGGATTTGCAGCTCTTGCCTGTTTGGGCGAGAATGAACTGGGACTAGTTTCAAGTGGGTTTTTAATAGTCTCTAACGCAAACTATTGCGCCCACTGAGGCAGGAGTCCCTGTTTCTGTTTGGGGTTGTAGATTTGTTGTTGTTTTGCTGGCAGGATGTTACCTGTCGTTTCTCAATATGTGAACACCAGGTTGGAGATGGTGGACTCCAGCCAGTCCCCAGAGATCATCTCGCTGACTTCGGGCGTACAGTAGTCGGGGAATTCGAAGTGGGACCCTCCGGAGCCGGACTCAAAGTTCAAATCCCAGTCCCTGTCCAGCACCGAGGAGCCGAAGCTCCCCAGCGACATGCTGTCAAAGCTGGGGCTCGGGTTGATGTCGAGCAGGTCGTCCTCGCACTCTTCGTCCTCCGAGGACGAGGAGGAGTGAGACGAGGCGGACGAGTGAGAGCCGGAGGGAGTCGGCGAGGAAGCCCGCCGGCTGCTGTATGTGTGTCCGCCGTGGCGCTCCGAAGACCCGCCCAGGCTGCTGCCGCCGCTACTACTGCTGCTGCTGGGGGAGTCGGCGCCCTCCTCTCTGCCGCTGGCCGCGTCCTCATACAGGCTGAGCGGGTCGCTGGAGTCCGCCGAGCTGCTGAGCGTCGGGCTGGCCGGGACCACGACTGAGGATGCCGGGCTGACGCTCAAGCTGGCCCCGCCGCTCCCCAAGACGTACACTCGCTTGGGCTTTTTGCCATCCGGTATTTGCTTGGCCGCTGAATAGACAGACTTCAGCTTGTAGAGAGAGTTGTGATGGTGCTCTGCTGGGTGCTCAGAGGCAAACAGTGATGCTTTGGTGCTATTGCTGCTGCTCCCGAAAAGTGATTTGTGGGGTTTGCTGCTGCTGCTGCTGCTGCTGGGTGATTTGGATCCGCTCTTCCTCGAAGACGAGGACGTCTTACTGCTGGTGTTGTTAGAGCCACTGCTGAGCTTTTCTCCCTTTTCTCCGCCAGGCTTGGACGCGCTCGATTTGACCTTCTTCCTCGGCCGGTACTTGTAGTCGGGATAGTCCGCCATGTGTTTGAGTCTGAGCCGCTCCGCCTCTCTGATGAAGGGGATCTTGTCGCTGTCTCTGAGCAGCTTCCACCGCTTCCCCAGCCTCTTGGAGATCTCCGCGTTGTGCATGTCCGGGGACTGCTCCATGATTTTCCGCCTTTCTATCTGCGACCACACCATGAAGGCGTTCATGGGTCTCTTGATGTGGCCGCTGGGAGTTTTACACCACGCCGGGTTGTCTCCCAACTTGTCGCCGGCGGTCGAAGAGGCGGTGGAGCCCGGGGAAAGAGGCGAGGCGGCCGCGTCCAGGTCCATGCTCGCCCCGGAGTCGGAGCTCGAGTCCCCGGCGAAAAAGGACAGCGCCTCGGTGGTGCTCTCCGTGTGGCTCATTTTCTGCACCATGCTGCCCGGGCTGCGCACACAGAGGGGGGAGAGCGGTGTGCTTGCTCTTTCTCTCCCTCTCTCCTCGGTAAAGCAAACTCAGCTCTTTTCTCTCCCCCTCTTCACAGTTTGAGCCGAGTAAAAAAAAAAGAAACCAGTGCAAGAAATAACTCACTCCTGAGATGCGCAGTAAACTCGGCAACACTTTCAGTCCAGAGTGGCCTCAGTGGGCTGATGCGTTTAAAAAAAAGTTTAATTTCCAGGTTCTGTAGGTGTTTAAAACGGCACGGATGGCAGCCCACTCTCCACTGTGTGCCCTGTAATCAGCCTCTCAGTCTCCCCTTGTGTTGGAAAATCAACTTGAGCCGTGTGGCCACTGAATACAGTCTATACAGCTGCAGAGCGCAGCCTGTGTGCCACACTGCGCGTTCGGGCGCTTACAAAGGGCTCCCAAGTACAGTGTGTAAGGTAAGTGCTTTTCTCTGCATCGGAAACAAAAGCCATGCGTGCTGGGTAAAGGAGGGAAGAAGAAGAAGAAAAAAAAAAGAAGCTAGAGCGAGTTAACAACACTGTCCGCCTCCCATCACCTACAGTCGCGTTTCAAGCAGCCCTCCCAACCCGGCCCCCTTCGTTGCTTTTATCGCGTCCCTGTGATACAACGGCGATAAAAATCCACCAATGAGCTGCTGTCGCTACCCTGCCTCGCCGCCAGACTCACGCCCACCTCGGCGCCGATTGGCCAAAAATGGAATCTAATAATAATCAACGCGTGCAATGAGGAGCCTCGTGTCTGACCTCATTCCAGAATACAACAAGAAACTTCATTTTTTTAAAGAGACATTGGCTTATGTTATGAAGCCCCCCCCCCCTTCCTTTTCAGCTCCTACCACCAGCCCATGTGTATACCATTAACATGTAGCCTTGCTATATGGAGAGCTAAGTATACTTTAACATATGGCAGTTTAAAACAGTTTGCACCACAACATCAAAGCCACATATACTAACTATACTGTGGACGGTGCGCACCTATAATAAACCCAGCGCCTTGCAGCGGGCGTACTTTAAGTTTAAAGCGCAGGCTGCAAAAAAGATACTGTAAGACTCAGACACGCTGCAGGCTGTGCTGTGAAAGTGATCACTTATTGATACAAACGATCCCTCTAACAACTGACTGCAACGATCGATAACTGGCTTAATTAGTGGCAGTTTGCCTACAGGTGGCCACCGGGCGAGCCGCGTTTGAGCTTCTTGCACTGGCAGGACGGCCAGGCTGGTGTGAGTAAAGATTCAAAGCCAGCCACGCTGTGTATAAAGCCCTGCGCTTTCACCTCTTTCTCTCTCTCTCTCTCTCTCTCCCTCTCCGAGGCGGGGTTGGGCGGTCTTTTGTCACATAACACGTATCGAACCAACCCTCTCCAGTGGAAAGAGAAAAGCGAGGAGCGCAAAAAAGAAGACTGTGTGTGTGTGTTTGAATTGCCTGTGAGAGCTTTCACACACACACACACACACACACACACACTCTCATCAAAACTGACCCTGAGTGCAGTTTTTCGTGCCACACACACACACATAAGGCCGGTGACAGAAAAGCGCACAGCACTGCGCTTTGAGCGCAAGGTATTACTTTTAGCCACAGGGGAGAGTGTGCCCAATTTACCCCAATCAAGATAAAAAGGTGTGTATGAAAATAAAAAGCAGCACTGGCGGTTACTAAGTTCTTTTTCCTCGGGGCATCCAGTTTACCCAGTAAAAGAAAAAAAAAACGTGTGGTTTAATCTACTTTGAATCTAATGAGTCACATAAATGAAAGGAGAGGAGAGGAGAGCAGGCAGCAGATGAACTGCAGTGCGGAGTTGCAGTGTCGCTAGATGGCGTCGCATAGCCAGAGAGGACCCTGCCTGGCTGTGCTGCGGAGAATTTGGAGAGGGTAAAAGAGATCAGCCCCAGCATTGAATACAGTTACCAGGGGTGAATTACATAATGTCTCTGTGCGACAGGGAGGCATCCAAGCGATACTGTTGTGCAGAGTGAGTGTGTGTGTGTGTGTGTCTGCCTGTATGTTAGAGTAAGGTATAACAGACTGTACTAAGGTAGAACAGGCTGTGGAATTAACTGGAAATTAAAGCAATATGGTGTTGGTTTAAAAAAAGAAGAAGAAGATTGAAATCAGTCACCACTTTAATGATTCTGGCTTCCAAGGGAGCACGCCTGTTTCTTCATATTAAAAAACATCCCATCAAAATATGCGAACAATTGGAAATGGAAACGAAACAGTGCCAAGTGTCTGTGTAATATAAGGAGAGACCAGGAGAGTTGGTCAGATGTTCTGTGTCTTAATGAAAGCAGAGTCAGAGGTGACATAAACCACCACAGGGAAATTAGTATGAAAGTATAGTCACCAACGCCACTGGATGCATTTCACTGGATACAATTATATTCAATATGGCCTCATATCTGCAGCGCATCCAAGTAAAGCAGTGGGTAATTGGGCTCCAATTTGTGTGTTCATGGAGCAGAACTGCAATGGAAATAAGAATGTTAGCTCATAAACTCACACTTCGCCACAATGTATTTTTTAATAAGGAAATTGAGGAAAATACTATTGCAGTATATGCTATAGGAGTGGAAGAAATACAATTTGAAATGATACTCTAAGGTGTAAAATATACTGGACAAATGTGCAGCACAAAAGCACATCCCAGTATAGCATGTCTGCTACATGCCTTTTTCTCTCCTCCAACAAACTCTTGGGAACTCAGAGCACCTGGAGGGACAGCTGGTAGGCTTTTAAAGGTAATACCTCATTCAGCACCTTGAGCAGGTGTCTTCTATTCTATTCTGTTCTATTCTATTCTATTCTTTTCTATTCTATTCCAGGTCTAAAATCTAAATGCAACCTTTCACCTAGTTTGGGCTTCACACTTAACTTGAGTACATGTCTTTTTCTTGGCACACTTATCTGCCTTTCTTTTTGCACCCCTCTCTAAAAAATCCCTCTCTCACTAGATGTAAACATTAGTATGCCACACACACACAAACACACACACACACACATGACCTGAAAGGATAAGTAGTGCATTCAAACTTTCCTCTCGCTTTCTCTGTCTCTCTCTTTTACTGCCATTGTTCCAGTGAGGTGCAGCTGCCACGCGAGTCAGAGTGGGTCGCGTGCCAACCCTAATCTCAACAGGTGTTCTTTTTGCACACACCCCAAGCCCCCAACTTTCTTTGTCTGTCCTTGTTCTTTCCTTCCCACACACTTTCTTTCTCTCAACTCCTCCCTCCACTTTTCACTTGTTTTCTTGCCCCCACCAAATCCAAATTTAATGAAATAGAGTGACCACAATTAAATTCACTTCAGTTAGTTTATACAGTGTAATAACTATGAACATGTAAGAAAATAAGTATTACTCCACATTGACACATTGTACCTTACGGGAAGCTGCACTAAATTAATATAAAATATATTATGATTGAAAAGTTAGTTTAAACAAATCAGTGACATAGTTTTGTTAAAGTAAGCATAAAGTTGATAACTAGATAATAAAAGAGATGGAGTTCAAAGAGACAAATGCACTGCAACATATTCTGGCTCTAACAACGCTTATGTCAGCCTTTCCTTTAGTACAAACTGAATTTTTCTCACAAACTTTAAATATATGAATTTTAAACTGGTCAGGAACTTGGTATAGCTCGTATAAAGACAGACGTAAAGACGTAAGACGTAAAAATAAAGAGGTAAAAGTAATTCTTCCATCTTTAAACTCTTCAACTATCTTTCCTCCTCTTTCTTGTGGATTCTTCTCACCCATCTGTCATTGCCTGTTCTGCCTCTGCTCTCTGCCTCTCTCTCCCTTTCTGTACTGTTAAGCCACTTTGTCTTATTGGCATGAATGTTAGGTAAAGACTGTTGCCAAAGCACCCTGTCTCTCTTTCCTTTCTCTCCCCGTCTCCCTCCCAAAGATAAATCTGATCTGAGGTCATCTGTTATTCAGAACACTGACACCATATGGTCAGCCACCCACTCAGAGTACATTTAGTTAGTATCATGAAAACTTAAAATCTTCCCATACTTAAATATTGATGAAGTTGTATACTGACCGGCTGTCACAAACCCTACTTAGAGTTTAGCCAGCTTGAACTTTGAATCATAATAGTAGCTGATCTCTTAAAAAATGCTGACCTTTAATTATTAAATAAGTCAACTTTCATCATAAATTATTTAAAACAAAGAGTTGCACACATAATTAAAAAGTAAGTAATGAAAATACCAGAAACATAAATAGGAAAAAGTTTAATGATGAAACTGCATGTATAATTAAAAAGTAAGTAATAAAAATACCAGAAAGATAAATAGGAAAAGTTTAATGATGAAATAGCATTTGAAAATATGATGGGCTATATAGGGAAGAGTTATAATGGGATATAGGGTAAAGTTAGGAAACATAATCAACAGCTTTAACAAACACAATTATATTAACAGTTATGCTTTTTCACTGCCACATTATGTTGTTCATGCTAACCAGGGTTGACCTTTATTCCAGTCTTTAAAAAAGTAGACACTATTGCAGTATTAAGGATACAGAGGGAGGACTGGTGGTAATGGATGTCTGGAGGGCTGTCAGTGATGTAAAGAACTGCGAAAGGTTTTAATTGTTTCACGATTTTTCAGGGAAATGAATGAACTCAGTGTCCCTATGCATCTCAGGGATGTCACTATCTCTAACACTCCTAATTATTTTCACTCCATAAACTAGCAGAGTGCTTAGAATACTGAACAGTAACTTATCACTTTAAAGTGCAAATCCACACAGAAATCTGCACGGTTATTTTGCTTGATGTTGGTTGCACAAGAGTTAATCAAGATAACCAGTGGATCGGATGTTTATAATTACACTCTGACAATGCATGCCTCTTGAATTAGAGACTGCAGATGGACCACATACCTGCCTCCTTAAGTAGCTGCGAAAGGATGTAATCAGTGGAATGAGAAGGCTATTACATACAAAGGGTCTGGCTTGATGGCAAGGCTTCCATATTTTTAAAAAGGTTTTTGCATTATTTTTTTGAGAAAAACAAGAATAACATGGTCGCATGAAATTTTAAGGGGGGTTAACACGACAAAAACTACATGGATACTGTTTATTAGTGTTGATACCATCAAAATTGCAGTGATTATCCCCTTCTACTTCATTTCATCCTCTGTGGCATCCAGTGACTTACCAAAATTCACCAAAACTCGCAACCTCTTGAAAGGACATGGACCTACATGGTAGTAGGGCCCACAGCATGTACTACATTACAAACAACGAAGCTCTTTGATTTATTATATTTTTAAAGTCATTGAAGTCAATGCCCCCAATAGAGTCATTTACAACCCTGTAACAGACAGATGGCTGGTTACTGTATATATGAAATGTATTTATTCAGTAATATTTCTAAAGCTTTGTTTGAACAGGTGTTTTCAGGCACAGATAGAGACAAAGATGCAGACATAAATACACACAAAAGAACACACACTGTCTCTCTCACAGCAGCAAAGTCTTATCTTATCCAGAAAGAGCAGCTGCAAAGTATGACCCTAGTTTAGTTGTTAATGATTGGCAGTGTGAGACTGGGAGCGTGTATGTTTGTATGTGTGTATATATAGTTTTTTTCACCCTCCACGATCTCCGCCTTTTCTAAACTGACAAGAGCTCATTATTAGTGGTCTTGCTTTGATTTGTGAAGTTCAGAAAGGTGAATTTGAACATCTGTCGCATTTTAAGGTTGTTTCTCTGGGAGGAGCAAACACAGGCAAGGCTTAACTACCAAGGCAGTGGTTAAGTGAATTACACACACACACACACACTCACACACACACACACACACACTTACATGCATATTCAATTGGTCTGTGTGCCACAAATCAGTAGTGGTTTTTAAGATCAAGAATATATCTTGTATTTAAGCATTGTTGTAAAGTATTACAGTATCCTTTGATTTGACTTTTTTCTGTGAGATTAAAGGTGGTGCAATATATTTACTGTCCATGTGTTAACCTCAGTGATTTTGTCCATTGCAGTGTACAAACATTTTGAGTTAAATAGTTGGGCTTTACCATAGCCACACCATCAGCTTCAGATGCATGTACAACTTAGATATAATATTAATTTATATCTAATAAAACAGAGGGAACCTGGGGGCATAGTTATGTATGCAGTATAAGATGCAAACAGTTATGCACAGTACACAAGAATACAAATACTGCTGCTTTCCATTTTGATTCTGTAAGAGTCACATGCTGCTATAATGAGCAGAGTATAGCAGGGTGTAAAGGCCTCTTTGTGCAGACAAAGAAATAATATCTTTCAAAGATTCATATTAACAAATGTATATTAAAGTATTTATGATTCTTGGCATTTGACATCCATGTAAAAATGCCTGACTGTGACAACATGTTATTGAAGCAGGTGTTTGGTGCACATCTGCCATGCAAAGTGATGGAGTAGCTTATGATGAATGTGTAAACAGAGGAGTAGGTGCGCATAGTCCTGAATTTGTGTACATATACCTGAGTTCATTTGCACATTAATGCGCTTGTGACCAGACATGTCAAGTCAGAGGAGACCAGTTGTCACTGAGCTTTGACAGAGACCAGGTATCAGAGAGACATGGCATCACCTTCTCACCTCCGACATTTTCATGTGTGTATGTGTGCGTGTGTGTCTGTGTGGGGCATACCTCTCTAGAGAGCCCTCTTAACCTGCCCCAGGCAAACTGCCTGGATGACACACATGGAAGGGTCCCTGGAGTGAACCTCAGGTGATGAGGCAGCAGCATATGTGTGTGGTTCACATCTCCTGAGATTAACCATCTTCTTTAGAGCATGGCAAACACACACATACACACAGATGGTTTTGATATAAGGAAAGTTGAGCTCTCCTCTATCAGTGGCGTGATGGTGCAGTCAAGTCAATATCAGAGTCAAAGGAAAAGAGATGTTTGAAAGGAAAAGAGTGGAAAAAACAAACAAGCATTTAAAAAAGTGTCTTCGTCTTGTAGCCTTGGAGAAGTTAAAAGCAGTTCCTTACACCGGGAATACACCAGGCTAGAATGCATTACATTCTGACTCTGACCCCTGAAATGCACCCAGTGGCGATTCTAGAGTCTGTTGGGGCCCCAAACAAAAATTTACAGGGGTCCCCTCCAACCAGCATTTATCATCATTATTTTATATGGGACAGTACAACAGTGTTAATGCTCTACTAGTTTCTACCTGACTCATTCACATTCACAGACCTGGACACACTAAGCTGTTCTGCTAGCTAAATATTGTTAAATACTGTAAACAAAATAAATAATATGATGCTAGTGGAAGTTAGGTTATTGAAGCGTTTTCAAAATAAAACACCTTATACAGACTAATTATTTCTGAAACACTGCTTGTATGAGTTCAAACTGAAGAAGCCAGAGTAAAAAACAGAGGCAAAATGAGAGATCAGTGCTGGTTTATTCCAAGGGTTAGACCTTCTTACAGTGGAGAAATATAAACAATAGTTTGCTCAACTCTCCTTATTTTGGCCACTGTAAAAATACTGTTTCATTAGGCATATATGAGCACATTAATTCAGAAACAGTATGTCACCTGCTACTTCTCTAAAGACTTCACTTACCATTATAGTTAAATTTACTCTCAGCAACTTTGCAAATAGCCCTGAAGAGGAAAGCCTTTGCTTGAAAAATTTAGCATCATTTAGTAAGACTGAGAATAAGGAGGTAAAGCCGTCCATGATTGCGGAAGCAGGGCAGGAAGTAGTGCAACTTCTTTCCACAGCCTGAAACTGTCAAACCTTTTTAAAGATTATAAAACCCCAATTCCAAAAAGGTGGGGACGCTGCAAAAAATATGAATGAAAACACAATGCAATGATTTGCGAGTCTCATAAACCATTATTTTACTCACAAAAGAACATAGAAAAGGAATCAAATGTTGAAAATGGGACATTTTACTATTTCATGAAAAATACTAGCTCATCTTAAATTTGATGGCAGCAGCATGTCTCAAAAAAGTTGGGACAGGGCCATGTTTAGCACCACCACTTCTTTTAACAACAGTCCATAAATGTCTGGATACTAAGGAGGCCAGCTGCTGGACCTTTGGGAGAGGAATATTTTCTGATTCTTGTCTGATGTAGGATTCTAGTTGCTCAACAGTCCTGGATCTTCTCTGATATATTTTGCGTTTGACAGTGTGCCAAATGTTTTCAATTGGTGAACGATCTGGACTGCAGGCTGGACAGGGATTTGTCTGCTGTGAAGCCATGCTGTTGTACCAGCTGCAGTATGCATTTTAAGATTGTCTTGCTGATATATGCAAAGGCTTCCCTGAAAAAGACATCATCTGGAGGGGAGCTTATGTTGCTTTAAAACCTGTGTATCTCTTTCAGCATTGATGGTGCCTCTCCAGATGTGCAAGTTGTCCTTTTCTTCTTTTGTCCAGAGGATACAACGTCCATGATTTCCCAAAAAAATTTCAAATTTAGATTTATCTGACCACAGAACAGTTTTCTGCTTTGCTTCAGTCCATTCCAAACAAGCTTTGGCTCAGAGAAGGCATTTCTGAATAATGTTCACATATGGCTTCTTCTTTGCATGATGAAGCTTTAACCTGCATTTGTGGATAGCACAACCAAATGTGTTCACAGATAATGATTTCTGGAAGTGTTCCTGAGCTCATTCAGGGATTTCCGTGACAGAATTATGCCTGTCTGTAATGCAGTGCTGCATGAGCGTCTGAAGATCACTACCGTTCAACACTGGTTTTTGGCCATGTTGTAAGCACACAAAGGTGTCTCCAGATGCTCTGATTCTTTTGATGATATTATGTACTGTAGATTATGGAATATTCAAAGTCTTTGCAATTTTAAACTAAGGAACATTATTCTCAATTGCTCCACAATTTCTAGACGCAGTTTCCAGTAGATTGCTTAACCTCTGCCCATCTTTACTTCTGAGAGACTCTACTTCTCTAAAGTGCTCTTTTTATACCCAGTCACATTAGAGAGTTTATAACTGTTGCTAATTTCAAACCACTGTCCCTGATTGAGCTTTCACACAAATACAATTTTACTGTAGTTAATTACATAAAATCTCAATATGAAATAATTACAAGACATCAGTTAGTATACATTAACTGGGGAAATAACATAGACTAAAATAAATACATATAAAAGATTAAACATACCTTCGGCTGCTCCCTTGTATTCTCCCCAAACAGTTGCTACAGTGGATTAATCCACACTGGTAATTTGGCGCATTTTACAATGGATGTCCTTCTGACACAACCCTCCATGGTGAGACTGGCTTGTGCCCCCACCTGGAATCAAACCAGGGACCTTTTGCTTGTAAGCTGAATGCGCAAACCACTACACTACAGGGATACTCCATACAAAAATACACTAATTAAAATACAATTCCTAAAATATTAATGATTATTAAAGCATAAAATAGTTAATTAAGACGGCTGCATCTCTGATTAGTTTTTAGTCAATCTTTGACCTTTACTGTGAGAGATTTAATGTCTGTGATTAATTTGATTTCAGTTGCCAGTGTGTTCTATAGCGGACAGGCTTTTATGGAGAATGCTGACTGTCCAAATTTAGTTCTACATTGTGATATTTTACAGTCACCATTCACCACACTCCTGGTGACTCTATTGCTGTGTTGTCTGTACATGTATCTACAAAGACACTCTGGTACATGACTATTTAGACATTTGAGAGGTAATTTAAAAAAAAAACAATAATTAATGAAATTCTCAAAGCTAAATAGATTTTCTTTTTTTAAAGATGGGACAATGATGTCATCAAACAGGCATTTTATCCATTATTTTCAGATTCTGGTTGTATGAGGATGCCAGATTCTAAACTGTTGTTGCTGATGGTGATGCTCGAGTCCATATTAGCATACAATATGAAAAATGTTAAAATATTAGAATGCATAAATAACTGGGCTGCTAGAGTGGTTATGTAATGTGTTATGGTTTGTGGTTTTTGCCATTGAGGGACTGTGTTTTGTTTATTTTCCAGGATGTTTTGTTTTCCTTTTTCTGTCCCTTTCTGTACCTATGTTCTAGTTCTTATTCCTGTGTACCTTATGTTTTAGTTTTATTCTTCCAGCCTCCCCTTTGTGTCTTCCTCTATGTTCCTGAGTCTCTTTGTATAGTTTTATTTTCAGGTTTTGCCGGTTCTGCCCTGTTGTTGCTTATTTTGGTTTTGTCTCTCATCTAGTTCCCCTTGTGTTTTCTTTTCATTGAGTAGGAGTTCCTGTGTTTTTGCTCTTCATGCGGTTATGGTCATTTTCCTGGGTCATTGTATTCTAGTTTGTATATTCTTGGTTTTGGGTTCAGGTTTTCTTAGTTCTCTGTATCAAGGTTATTATAGTTAACTAAAAGTAAACTAAAAACTAAAACTACCTGAGAAAATAATTTTTGTCAACTGAAATAAAAACAAAAACTAGACTTCTGAGAAAAATCAAAACTCACAAAAAACTCACAAAACTAACTAAAATAAAATAAGAATATACAGGAAATGTTTTTAGTTCTAGTCTTTGTCAGTTGGATTGAATTTGGTCAGTCAGTCAGTCTGAGGAGGCTTTGGTACATCTGTTTATTGAGACTCAGGGTGTCTACATGATTGTGACTCATCATGTCATTGAATGTTGTCTTCTCTCTCCCATAGTCTGTGTCTCTCTTTGCTCTCCTTTCTCTCTTCTCTGTCCCCTCACCCCCAACCGGTCGAGGCAGATGGCTGCCCCTCCCTGAGCCTGATTCTGCCAGAGGTTTCTTCCTGTTAAAAGGGAGTTTTTCCTTCCCACCGTTGCCAAGTGCTTGCTCGTAGGGGATCGTCTGATTGTTGGGGTTTTCTCTTTAACACTGTAGTATCTTTACCTTACAGTGTGAAGCGCCTTGAGGCAACTTTTGTTGTGAGTTGGCGCTATATAAATAAAATTGAACTGAATTGAATTG
>VUQH01067494.1:13189-52008 GCA_015106775.1 Etroplus canarensis
AGCCTCCCCCACCCCCCCCCCCCCACACACACACACACACACACACACACACACACACACACACACACACACACACACACACACACACACACACCTTCCCGCCCCAAATCCTTCGGGGCCAATTACCCGCTGCTGGTGGCGGGCGGCAAGTCAGAGCACGGCTGTGGTTGCTAGACTGCTTGTGTGCACATTGCTCCCTTGGTGATTTTCAGGCTTCGTGAAAAGAAATGAGGCTTGTTTCTCCTAACAGCCGAGGCAAAGACAAAAGTTCAATATATAATTAAGAAGATTGTAAGGTAAAAGAACCCCAAACCTCAAAAAAATCAAAACAAAAACTACAACAACAAAAAAGCTGTAACCAAGTTTTTGTTGTCTGCTGCAGGGTGGCGAGTTGGCTTTGCTGCTCAGGTAGACAGGGAGCTAATTGGTGAGAGACTTGGTAGAAGTGCTGATCAGTGTAATGAGGGACCTTTAAACATCACACCTGGGCTAAGTCCTCCAATTTCTTTTAAGACAATGTAAATCTCTGTAATTATCCCATAGTCACTTGAGCAGAAGGGCAGGACAAGGAGACAGGTGGATAAAACAATAGAAAACACTAAACAGTCAGTTAATGCATTGTGAGTGATTAAAGGTCTCTAATTTAAGAATCTTGTGAGAACAGCAGCTTTCACAACAACTTTGTACCCATGTCTTTTTACTTCAACATGGAAAGATTGGTATTCATTATTCATAACTGATGAATATGTTATAAGACACAGCATACTGCATTGTTCAGATCAGTTTCACGGGCTGTCTGGTATACACTACAAGGTGTCTATTTACTGCAAGACATGTAACACACCTTTATTTTTGTTATTAGTTACTCATTACATAATACATTTACTTGCTCAAAAATGTGCTACATTTAAGTACTTCTCTATGCAGTTGTCACACAATACATATACTATGTGTAGTAGCTTTGGAGTGTATACAAAGACCCCAAATATTCTCAATACCACACAAAAAGACATAACTGGAGCGATATGAAAGTCCTACAGCAGGGCTCCACAATTTTGCTCAACAATTAAAGCTCAATCTTGCACTTTTTTGTCCACTCAAAAGTCTGACAATTGGTTTATTATTTTGTTTATTATTTACATTTTTGAATGCATTGTCATGTAATTTGTACAGACATCGAGGCTAGCTCCCCAAAGGACAAGCTGTTTCCATCAGATCTCATAGTAATGCCAACCCCCTCCAAAAAAAATTCCATGTTATTTATTTCAAATATACTTGAATGCATTTTGTTCTTTGCATGTTGCATATGGTTTATTTTAGGATGATATGAAAATCAATTTGCAAAGCTTGCATGGAAGAAAATATAACCTAAACATATTTATATTGAGAAGCTTGACATGTGTCTCAAAACTTCCACAATACAACAAGTAAGCATTAAACTTTCTCTTTAATACTATAATTTATTCATGAAAGGGTGCACTTTTTATATTTTCCTGAACTACAGTTTTAAAAATACTTTTTATTCTTCTGTTCCACTTAAATTTAAGCTATTTAGTTACAATTATGTGAAAAAGAAAGTTTTTACATGATTTTCACAAGAAAATTAGGTACAGGCTTACAGTACTACTTCAGCCAGGTGCTGTTAATCACATGAACTTGATGGACTTGATCATCAACCAGTGCGATAACCTCTATAAAAGCACAAGTTTCACCCAAAGCTCAGACTGTGCAATGCTTGGAGAAACTGCAAAAAGCCCAAGAGCTAAATCTCAATTTCTAAAGGCCTCAGTTAACATGTTAAATAGTATAGTTCATGATGGTACCTCTAGAAAAACACTGAACAAGTATGGCTTACTTGCAGGGGTTGCCAGGAGAAAGCCTGTTCTCTCTAAAAAGAACATGGCAACATGGTTTGTAAAGTTGGATCTGTGCATACCACAAGACTCCTGAAAAAATGTCTTTCAGACAGACAAGATCAAAGTGGAGATGTTTGGCCATACTGCACAGCACCATATTTAGTGATAACCAAACACAGCATATCAGCACAAACACCTCATAGCAAATGTCAAGCATGGTGGTTGATGGGTGATGATTTAGACTTGTTGTGGAGCCACAGGTCCTGGGCACCTTGCAGTCATTAAATTGACCATGAACTCCTCTGTATACCAAAGTATTCTAGAGTCAAATGTGAGGCCATTTGCCAGAGAACTAGAGCTTGACTGAAACTGGGTTAAGCAGCAGGACAATGATTCCAAGCACAGCAGCGAATCTACAACAGAATGGCTGAAAAAGAAAGAATTGAGGTGCTGCAACGGCCCAGCCAAAGTCCAGACCCCAGACTGATTGAACTGTTAGACCGTGTATAAACAAATGTGCACAAATCTCAATGAACAGAAGCAACACTGTAAAGAAAAGCAAGCTAAAAAATGTACAAAACTGTGAAAAACTAATACAATCATACAGAAAAGGATTACTACAAGTTGTTACTGCTATAGATAATTGTACACGGTATTGAATCATAGGGTGTACTTATTTTTACATGACTGCATGGAGTCCTTTGAAAACTTTTTTTTTCACATGACTGTAAATGACTGCTTAGGTTCTCAGACCTTGATCATAAAAATATTTTTCTTTTACCTGGTGTAGGTCTGAGGACTAAAATGTTAATAAAGAAACCACAGATGTAAATATATAAAATTATTTGGTTTCTTTGTAGACTGTGTAAATTGCTGCAAAGCAACGTGCCTTTGTCATGCAACATTAAGTAATCATTAGGTGATGTACAGTACTCATTATAATGCTTGTATTGTGCATTCAACTTGTGATAGTCATTACACACTGTGTTCATATATTTCCAATTAAATGAATGTGTAACTGTTAGATATATTTTGGGTGCCAAACACCCTGTCTTGGACTCTGGCTTTAAAAAGGCTAAGTGTGCCTTCAAAGGTTACCTCAAGTATACTGTGATTCTTTCAGTTGGCTAAATTTCATAAAAGTAGCAACATGGCTTTTTTTGAGGCCTGAGGGAGATACATCTCCTGCTTGATGAGAAACCTTGGATACAGAATGCAGAGTAGTGAATAGCTACATGAAAATGTTCTGCAATAGCACAGATGAAGAAAAAACAAACATGAGTCATTGTTTTCTTTTCTTCAGTTCCACTAGTCTGCCGTCAAGTTCCTGTGAAGGCAAACAAGGACATGATTCCTTGTGTACTGTGGCTTGTTAACAAATTTTATGATGTGCAACAATTAGATTTTACACCTAATTTCTAAACCTCTAAATCTAAATATTTGGTTATTTAGGCACAGCTAGTATGTATATCTGCCAGCACCAATATGTATATCTCTAGAGACCAGCATGTGTCATAAAAGGAAAAATGTATAAATTGAAGAAGTCTGTGTTGTGCCACACTGTGCCAGTTTTATCAAGAAAATTAAAGATATAGTGATAGAGAAAAGAAAGTACATAATTTTTCAGTTCTAAGGTTTTACAAATCAGGATATAATTTTTAAAAAATCATCTGGTTCTTACTAGGTTCTTAAATAATTTAAATTTAACCTCACAATATCAACAACGCATGACATGTTATACTGTAATTATTTAACTAAAATGAAACCAAGATGCAGAAGCAGTCCTGTGAAAAATTAAGTACATGATTCAGCAGCTTGTAGAACCACCTTTAGCAGCATTTTCTGTATGACTTTATCAGTCTTTCACATGGTTGTGGATGAATTTTGTCCCACTCTTCTTTACAAAGTTGCTTCAGTTCATTGAGGTTTGTGGGCATTTGTTTATGCACAGCTCTCTTACAGTCCAGTCACAGCATTTCAATCAGGTTGAGGTCTGGACTATGATGGGGCGGTTTCAAAACCTTAATTATTTTCTTTTTTCAGCCATTCTGTTGTAGATGTTATAACTGGTGTTCTTGGGAACATCAATCCTGTTGCATGATCCAATTTTGGCCAAGCTTTGGCTGTCAGACAGATGGTTTCACATTTGAATTTGAATCAGACTGTTTGGAAATGGCCTTATAACCTTTCCCAGACTGATGGACAGCAACAATGGCTTCCCTAAGCATATTGCTGATGTCTTTCTTCCTTGGCACTGTGATAACATGCACCTGAACACTCCAGATGAGAAAACTACCAAACCTTCTGCTTAATATAACTCACTGATGCTAGTAACCCTCTTTATTCCTAAGGAAGCAATAAGGGTGTACTTAGTTTTTCACACACTGCTTCTGCATGTTGCTTGCATTACAGATGCTCCATTAAATATAAATATAAATAGTTACAATGTGTCACATAACAACAACACATGTAAGCCAGAGCATTTCAGTCAGGTGTTGTTGTTCATCTGAGGTTTTATCTAATTTTGTGATCTGCTGAGGAGAAGATGATTTTTATCATGTTCTGATGCATAAAACCGTACAACTGAAAGAGGGCATACTTTCTTTTTCATATGACTGTTTTTCTCTTGGCTGGGTGTTCTACGAGTTTTTTTTTATTCTTTAAACCATAGAAAGGGCCCTGTAATAATCCACCACACTCATCCACAACTGTCTTCATTGGCCGTCCTGGCCTTTTTTTAATGTTGCTATGATTGTGCATGCGTGTGCGTGTGCATATGTTTCCTTTTCAGAATGTACCAAACTTTTTTTTTATTTGGTCTTTTCTAATGTCCTCCTTTATCGCTGTTATTGATTTGTTATTTTTTTTGCAATCTAAAGACAACCTGTGTTATTTGCAGTCTTTTAATCGCATGTTGTGGGTCCATTCAAATGCAAATTACACAACTGAAATCAGTTCTGGAACTTCTTTCTGCTTAATTGATGAAGAAATAGCGAAGAGAAGCCTACACTCCTCCATGAACAACTTTACAGTTTTACAATTGTCCAACTTCATTTAATCTACATTTGATTTGAAAAGAGGCAGATATCTATTAAAGAAATGTTATTTCTAATCCCTTCCTTCAATCTTATTGTAAATACAAATTAAACTGGAAGTGTGTAGCATATATGCAGTATAAAACAATGACTTTAGTATATTTTAGTACGCTACCAAAATGCTAAATGTCTTTCTTCAAATGTATATAGCCCTAACAGTATACAGAGTAACTCAAAATTTTAGCTAGTTGTAACTTTGTTGTGGTTTACACTTTCACCTTACAGTAAAAAGTCTCTGGTTCAAATCCAGGTGGGGACACAAATCCCTCTCACCATGGAGGGTTGCATCAGGAAGGGTATCCAGGGTAAAACAACTACCAAATTATCAATGTGGATTAATTCGCTGTGGCGGCCCCTTGGAGAGAATACAAGGGAGCAGCTGAAGGTACCTTTTAACTTGACTGATTCTTAAAGGTCTTGGGGCAACATTGTGTTTGTAGTTTGGAGTATAAACATATGTATACAAGCAGATACATTTGCCTCTGTGTGACTGTTGTACATCTGAAGCTGTTGGTTCAGTGCATATGATGGATGTCCTTACATCCTGTGTCGCGTGAGCGGCTGACCAGATAGCCATCAGTATCCAAATAAGCTCAGGTCAGGCCCCTGTGCTTCACTCCCAGCCTTATTTGGTATGCAAATGAAAACCCTAAACAAAGCAAACCTTTCAGAGCAGAGCAATTTACTAACTGCTTCCTTTGAAGAGTCTGAGGTCCACTCAAGGTTGATGGTGTCAAAAGCATAAAAAAAAGGGAATAAACTACCATTAATGCTTAAGGCTAATCTTTGTTACTATTAAAGTGTCTAAGTCTGGTGGTCTGGTCAAGGAGTAAATGGCAGCAAACTATTAACAGTTGCAATACTGAGCTTTTTTATAATTATCTTAAACTCCGATAGTTAAAATGATTGACTGGTGGATAATGAATAACTTTATTCTGGTTTGCGTCACAGATGTCTGTTTTTTATGGCTTACAGATTCAAACAATCACCTTATTCCATCTTTTCCAATGTAGTTCTGCAGCAACCTGTGCCACGCCCCTGCTGAAACAGGATATAGCGCTGGCATTGTGCTCATTGTTGAGAGACTAATCCCGACAATTATGCCTCAAGACCGAAAGTGGCTGCCTTACCCAGCATCCAACCAAGCCTTGGCCAGGTTTTGGATAATGCCCCTCTTTGGCCTTAGGGGCCAAGAGTCCCATCAAGCCCCGTGCCTCTGCTCCCCCACCTCACACAACTCAAACTGACCACAAAGTGCCGGTGTGTCTTTCTCAGGTTTTACTCACCTGCACTTTGTTCACCTGTCTTTCCTGCTATAACTCTGCCAGGTCATTGTTCGAGCAAAAAAGGTGTGTGGACACAAAGAGAGCCAGAGGGAAGTTATGAGAGCAAAGGGCAGGTATTTCAGGTTATAGCGGGCTTTTGCATTTAAGAAGTAGATAAAGATTTATGCTTATGATAATACCTTAAAGATACATGTTTTTAAACACTTGGGCCCCATCGTTTGTCTGGCCTCATGATGTATTTCTAAGCAGGATGGGTGTGTTTGGCAGTTGAGGAGGATAGTGTTTTAGCTGCTCTTAGTGGCAATAGGAACACAAGAGGTCGTTCCCACAGAGGTTTGAGCTGACATCATAAAAAACACACAACAAGGTACCTAGGGGCCGATGGTGAGGGCGGAGGTGAGCAAACTGGCGAGGGGGGAGTCGGAGGGCAGGAGCAGTGGGGGTTCGCCTTAAAGATCATTGGATAAAGACAGTACAGGGGACACACCTGCAAGCGCCAGAGGCTGAGGAGATTGGCTGCAACCTGAAAATTACACCTGTGGGGGAAAAGAGGAGGAGGGGGGTCAGGCTACATGTAAACCAAGCCCTTTACAAATTCAGCCTCTGTCTTCTTGAGGAGCTTAACTGCCTCACACTGCCGCTGAGACCTCATGGAAAAAAACAAGTTTTCCTCTGCCAGCAGGAAGATGAGTGACGTGCTTTAAACTGGTTGGTTTCGTTCCGGTGTTGGCTCTTCTTCTGACTCTACGGCTGCATCTACCTGAGAGGGAAGGCTTTTTTAAACTACCTAATCACCACTCCAGAGGTCGACTGTCCTTCAGCCGGAGCAGGACCGCGGAAGACTAGCCAACGGGGCGTCAAGAGCCCGTATACAATGATGCCTCTTGTCTTGGGTTTCTGGATCGGTGACCGCACCTGGGAAAGACTGGGTAAATTCACAAATGTGATCCCCTCTTTGTCTTCATTCTCCATCTTTAAAGTGTGAGCTGTCGTCATTACCTGTTGCTCAGCGATGGCACAGTTAAAACTTTAAGGACAATTGGTAGACGGCTAAGAGCAGGAAATGTGCGACAAACAAATTAGGTCATCGCGTGAAGCCCTCGGCAGTTGCGTGCTGATATAGGAGGGTCTAGGTAGTTTCGATGGGGAGCGAAAATAATGTGTATCAAATTCCAGCTCTATTTAAGCAGAGAGAAAGAAGAGGAAACAATAGAGGGCAACGCTCATTCCTAAACTGGATAGACCAGTTGGGGCAGGTAAAGGCAAACTGCCAGACTTGTCAAAGGATATGAAAAGAGAAGCTGACTCTTCGTTTAGACCCTTAAATACGCTTTACAAGGAGACAACCACGACAATACGGTATGAAACAGCTTTACGAATCCATAACCTGACAGCAGTAGCTAATCACTTTAACATACATTTTTAGTGTAATATAAGTGAGAATTCATATGAACTCTTTTAAGTAACTTTTTTCTTCAACCTGTTGAAGTGTAAATCCATCTAAGATAGATTGTCTAGATTTCTAGATTTATTAACCTACAGATTTTCTCATTTGGCTTTTAAACACAGATTTGACCGAATAATGCCTGTGTGATGTGAGTCAAGCGGCATAAAATGTCTGCTCATCCGTTTTCCATGCCTCTGAGGTTCAGTTACAAGTTGAGACAGGAGTTGGAATTATCAGAGCGGAGCCTTTTCACCAGACAGAAGGTATACATTAAGTTTTGCAGGCCGGTATTAAGATATTTTGAAGCGGCTGTGAACTGTGGAAGTCTGGGAAGGAAAAGGGAAAATGGAGGGAAAATGTCGACCGTATACTGTATGGCGACAACTGCAGAGCGAGGTGGAAGACTGTGATTGGTGGAAAGAGAAACATTTGTTCATTTCTTTCATACACCTGAATAGCTGCAAGTCACATGAGCGCTAGTTGTTCCGCCGGTGTCTGGCAACAGGGCGGGAAGTACTGAATAGAATTTCAGTAGGGTGACATTTAATCACAGGCAGGCCAGGAGAAGAGGTAGATGCTATTTTACATTGTTTGTTCATGTTTGAATGACAGGTTTGACCTGAAAGGGAAGTCTAAATCTTATCGCCTCATAGGGCGAGAGGTTAAGTTCAAGCTGCAATGTGATTCAGCTCACAGGGTAAATGACACTGCATTAAGGGTCAGGACTATTTTAAGAAAGTTAATGCTATGCTTAATAATGAAGAATGATATCAATTATCTGTAAACAACTAATATAATTTGAAATACTAAATTCAATTTTAAAAAAATCCACTTTCAGCATAAAACAGCAGATGTAATATTACAGTTTGTGCCTCCAGGGAGATGATAACATGCTAAAAAGAAATAATTTCAATTTATATTCAGAACTTAAAGAAAATTAACCTGGTTGTTAGGATGAGGGGTGGGTAAGTAGCATGTAAAAAAGCATGAAGTCTGAAAAGGAAAAGTTTAAATGCCTTTTTGATAGTCAAAATTTTTTGAATATTTTAGTCAAAACAGAGAGGTGAAATGACATGAGGGAGATGGGGGTGGGCTAACGGTGTGAGCAAGTAGTTTTAAACTGACACATGTAAGACTACTTCATCACGGTGTGTATATATATTTAAAAACATCACCAAGCAGCTTGAGTGGCACATGTACAATAAGCAGTATCATAGCCTAAATGTCACCAAGCAGATCGTCAGTAGTCTGAAGGGCCAATTAGGTGGCGCTGAGATAAGGTCTGGAGTTAAATAAGGTTTTAGGTTTCCCCGCCATTGTTTCCTCACAAAGACAGCAACTATTGATTAAGGGCCAGGCCAGTTTACCTATCAGGTTGTTCACTTCACAGAGAGTCGCATTCCAGCAGAGAGGGCAGAGTTACCTGATCACGCCTCACTTCCAACAGGCAAAAAGCGTGGTTATCCGTGAGCATGGCTAACTCCCACAGCACAGAGCACAATAGGGGGGAAACTTTGCAGTGCATTACCATAACTTGGAACAGAAGAGGAAGTATAAAATCAAACGGAGGACAACCTGAGTGGACATAGGAGTTGGTCAGATATTTGAATAGTAACACACGACATGCTCGGCTTTGATAAGGTACTGTTATTTTCACTGCTCGTTTCTACCAGCTTGAATTTTTGGGGCTAATCTTCATTTCCCTCTTTCTTTTTCTCTGTTCCTCTAGTCTTTATCAGAGGGCCTACAGCACTGGTTTATAATGCTGATGATTAACTAAATAGAGTCTGGGAGAGCAGGTCTGCTTGGCTTTCTCATTTCATGGGGCCTGCCTAACCGGGAGGAAGACGGAGTGTTCTCAGGCAGCGGGCTGGAAATTCAAGCTCTTTTTTCTTTCTTTTTCAGCTCCCTCCCTGTAAACGTGTACACTTTCCTTTGGTTTTGTTACATTCTTTCCTTGGGGTACCTTTCATGACGGTAAGATTACAGGTGCATTCTCACTTTCCTTCCCCAGAACTTATCCCTCTCTTACACTCTTTCTTTTCTCCTTCCTTCTCTGTAATCTACTTCACCATTGCTTTAAGGATGACTGGAAACCTGCTTTTAATGAAAATCTCTCAAAATTAATTTAAAAAAAAAGATTCAGATCAGGGAGTGGTGTCCAGCTTCTTTTAGGACAAGAAGGAAACTGTACATTTAATCAATTCTTTGCTGAAAGAAAGGGGAACTCTTCTCTTGAATGTTTACAGAATAATTATGTACATTCAAATATAAGTATAGGGTGTGAGGATTTCACGCATTATACCTGTGAATGATCCATGTTATTCAGTTAACGAGGGCTGGCATAGTGACCTTCTGCATACACAGCATTGGTTAGGTCGGGCTGAGCAGCATTCCATCAGCCTTTCATCACTCGGCAAACACAAAGACAACGGCCTGAAAGGTCCACCAATGGAAAACAGAAGAAAAGAGGGCTTTTCCTTTCTTTAATTCCATTAAACATCTGTAAAAATGGCTCTCTCAACTCAGCTTTAAAAATGCCAGAATGATATGTTGTAACCTAAAAAAAGTAGTTACACATCAGCTAGGATACAGTGTGATGTCGAGCAGAAACGGCTCCCCCAGGGGGGTAACCTGCCTTTGATAAAGTGGGATGTGTCTGACTAGTAGTGTTTGAAATTAGTAACTGCCATGCACTGTGTGAAAAGCAGCCCTCTCAACCTTGCCGTGTCATAGATTTAGACTAGTCCGAACAGGTTTTGGCAATCATTAACAACCACTGTGGCCCAGTCTTCTGTGACAGCAAGTTTAAGCTAAATACCCCAACCACAACAAGGGCTCAGCATTCACACAGTGGAGAGGTATGGAAGATATGGACTTCCCTGATCCTACTTTCAGTGCTGTTTTTGAGCAACATATGGCTGTTTAAGCTTCAACAACCACAGAACTCAATAGAGTAGTGGAGCAGAAAAGTTGCATATTTTTTCATATCTTTTTAATCTATGTTCTGAACCTTTTAAAAACATAACTTGAGTTCCCCTTTTCTTTTATACAAAAGTCTTTAAGGAATGCTGTGGTTAAGTTGATTAATGTGATATGATGTGAAATGATATCACAAGCAAAGGTATCAAACCCTTTGATTTTGCACATGCCGACATGAGATGTTTTTTGGGTGATTATCTCCATCTTACGAGGCAGCATTGGATATCATCACTTTCTCTAATACTGCCTGGTAATGATGATGATAGCCATCTGCCAACTCCAATCAGATTAACCACTTTAGCAATGTTAGCAGCAACATGCTCCCATCCTGGGCCTGGATCAACTCAAAAAACTTGAGCAGCAACAGAAATGGCTCTCAGGACCCATCTTACCTGACAGTGCTGGATTGTACTACTGTTGTTCTAACACTGTCTGGTAACGATGTTTTCTGGGTGACTGTGTGATCGCCGCTGTGTAAACGGTAAAATGTTATGGACAGGTAAATTGCTTAAGACACCTTCTGATGTCACTGAAGGACAAATTTCACAAACTGAGCTGCTCAGTATTCCAGGAAAAGTTTGCAGCCCTTTATTTACAGTACACTTTTCAGTGCCTCAGGGTATACCGAACTGTCGATTAGACCAACTAACAGATGAGTTGGTGTAAAAAGACATTACAACTTAGTAGTGAGCCTCTTCCTTTAATGCTTTCTTGAGACAGGGAATACAGGATCTTTAATGTAGCCCTGAAAGCCAGCTTGTTCTTTTTTTTACTTGCCTCCCTGCCTTTTTTTTTAACGTTTATGGCAACCCCACCCCAAGTTAAAGAATAGCAGTCAGTTGATGGTTCCACCGGTCCTGCAGGGCCTCATTTCCTTGTTCCCTCCCCTGAACAGTGTTGGTCTTTGTGCTGTGTGGCAGCGATTGGTTCATCTAGCCTTACCTGCGTGGCACATCCTGAAAATGATGTGCACCTTTTTTTTAAAGCTCATTGCTTAAAGAAGAGTTTCCCAGCCTTTTCCCAAATTTCCAAGGGTTGTCTACCAGGGAAAAATCAAGTAATGCCCACTTTAAGTAAATATAAAACTGAGATGCTATAATGTGTAACTGACATTAAGCCATGTGTTCGAGGTTTAACTTACAATGAATTTTTGTGCTGCTGACTTAGAACAGTGCATATTAAATACACAGTTTTACACAATGAATGCTTTTCATCATAAGGACAGATGTGAATGTCATGGGTAAAGTCTTCAAACAGACGTCAGAAACAAAAGCAAATAATAGACATGAAGCAAGCAGAAACCTAATGTTTGCTAAAGGAGGGAGAATTACCCCACAAATATTGAGCCACACCTTTATTTGCTCATCCAGCTCCATTATCTAAGCTACAGAAACAAGCTTTTTTTTCTCTCCAGTTATCCCTTTTCTCTTTGCATTTTGTCACATATTTTGCATTAATGTAAAAATGTAGAGAAACTGGGACAGGAAAAACTTAAGCTAAGCGAGCTCACTTTGCTCTTTCTCTTTGGTCTATTTACTCATGGCTTTGACTCTCCTTCTGCTTGCTTGGCCAACTGAAATGAAAAACATAACTGAATACACAATGTAGTGTTTACAGAATCCATGAGTGCAACAAAAAAGGAACTGCTCATTTCAGCCTGTTTCTGCTACACTGTTCTTTTTCCTCCAGCTTTTATCTTCCTCTTTGCACAGGTGAAAACTCAGAAGTCATCCTTCCAGCCTGTTGATAGGCGTCTTACCAGACATGGTTAGATGTAATTATTGGTGTCTAATACTGTCTGGTAATGCCGTCCATTAAATGGCATTACCTTCTGCTCTCTTACTTCCCCTTCTCTCGCTCTTGTGCATCTCACATGCAGCGTACTGACAAAAGGGCAATCCAGGGAAGCACATCGACATATTAACAGTAGTGACAGATGATTGTGAGTGATGACAATGGAACTATGATCCTTGCACTGGAAGATGGTTTGACTAATTGTGGTTTCTTCCATGTGACTTGAGTCAAAGTTTCTCAATTGAGCGGCAGTTCTGGATAAGACTGTTTAATTTACAGAAAGCTTGTTTTAAATGCTGTGTTGTAATTTAGCTCCTGTAGGACGTTAATGTGAATATGATGTTAAAGAGAAAAGAAAAGAAAAAAATACATATTCTTAAAAATTGTGTAACTTTTCAGTTAAAAGATAAGCGTCCCAACATTTCCTCTGGGAACTTGGATTTTCTCTAGGTACATAAAAACAATGTTTCTTTTAAAATTCACACATTCTGTACTGTACTCTATATTTAATGTGGTATGATGTAACAAAAATCAATTTTAAATAAAACAGGATAATAATGAAAAATGTTCCATTTGTTGTTTGTTCTCCTATTTTAGAAGTGCATTTTCAGAATAATTTTTAACCATTTACTCAGATTTCCTGAGTGCTGGCTCTTTGCTGGCAGTTTCTCTGATTATTGTGAACTCTTCCCCCGGCCACACCGGAATGCCGAGCCCCAGTCAGGTGTGGATCAGGTTACCACTGAACAGAGCTTCTTTTTAAATGTGTCAATTTACCCATGAGGTCCCCCCCATCAGCTAAGCCCTCATTGTGTCCCGCTCTATAGCAGCACACAGAGGGCTAGCTTGATAAACGGAGCAGCACAAGGTGCATTTTTACTGCCAGGAACTGGGAACCTACAGAAATATATACACTCAATCTATAAAGGGAGTAAATAAAATGACAGAGGGGAGGGTATATTTTTTTTTACATTTTTTAAAAATGGCTAAAAAATGGTCAGATCAACTCAAAGAGCCAGTAGTGTAGGCATGGTGATTAGTTAGGCCTGTTTCCTCAGGGGTTCACTGGTTAATAGCAGCTCTGATTTTTATCAGTTGGAACACAGAAACAAAAAGAATCAGCCATTTAAAAGAGACTTGATGCTTCACTGATCTCTTATCAGTGAAGCAGAGTTGTTTGTGGGTAATTAAAAAATTGTTTTTTTAACTGCTTAAATAAAGAATCAAATCCCGAAAACCCAGCCAACATGATCAGTAATCCGTCTTATTCACAGCAGAGTCAACTTTCACCATGATCAAACACACAATGGGATCCATTTAACAACATAGAAGGAACAACAAAGCAGAATCATTTTGCCAAGTCACTGTGTGCAGGCCTCTTTGAAGTACTACCCTGAGAATCTGACTTGTACTGCAAATGATGCATTATAATATTTCATTTGACATATATTGCCACAGATTTAGTAATATAGGCCATTTTTTTAAGACTGGGATGAGCACTTGAATTTTACATAGCACTTAAACATTCCAATGGCATCATTATTAATAAGACCTATGACTTGTTTTCTACTCTAAAAAGTCAAAATATGTGCTATGAAAAGGGCTTTTTGGGAAAGGCACATGCTGTGACATAAAGTATATGGTCTAAACATAATTTTTAGTAAGAGCAAAACTGTGAGGGAGATCTGGGCTACAACCATCAGGTGGGCAGCCATTTAAAACATTCATTCATTTCATCTATGAGTGTGAGAAAATTTAATACATATAAAGGGTAAATTAAAAGTCACTATTTTTTATTGTGGGAAAATTGTTGTATTAATGCTCCTAAATATTTACCAGCGTAAGGTTTTTTGAGTAAGAGAAAAAACAAGAATATAGTGTGACATTTCCATGAAACAATAAAATACTATTCAATATAAAGTGCAATTCGCTTATTTTTTACTTGAGCAGCAGATCAACAACATCTTTTCAAACATTATGGGGGGCCAAAACAGTGCAAATTAATTTTATTACAATGAAATATATGCAGAAAATTTATGTTCCAACTTGCAGAAATAATTTTGCATTTCACCAAAAGGTGATCTCTCCACTAGGTGTGAATTAGTTTTTGGGTTATTTAGACTGCACTGAATAAAGACATACAGAGTTAAAATGTGTAAGAAATAGTAAATTTAACACCTCCAAAGACTACAATAGCAGTCATACTAAGTTATGTGCTCCCTTGGTGACGTCACACCAGTGAATCACATTACTAACTGGCGGAGGGCCTGTAAAGGATTCCTACGCTGGTCTGTGCATGCTTCCTGCAGTCAGACCAGATTCCTGCATTAGTGCTGGCTGTGGATGAGAAGGCTAGACTCACTAAGCTGGGTTTTCCACTGAAGTGGAACAGGAGCACAACAGGGGCTAAACGGCGGTGACATACCTATAGGTGTGCACATATAGGAAAACTAAAGGGCTGCCACAGTTTAGACTTAAAAAAATAAAGGAGTGGAGTTAATTACAGGTTTTGGCAGAAGCATTTTAATCCATGTGAGAAAAACTGTTCACTGAATTAATTATTTATTTTGATTAGGGAGTAATCAGCTGCAGTTTGGAGGCAAATGCCTTGGTCAAAGTCACTTAGGATTATCTTGAAAGAGCACTGCAGTGTGTATTACGTATCAACGAATAAATCTACTGTGTAAACAGTATAAAATCAGTTACAGTGTTATAAAAAATAAGAAAACTCCATCACATCAGTGAAAAGTGGTCAGATGTTATATTATGCTGGTGGGATATCAGATTTAAAAAAAGAAGTTAAGTTACTTCACCACTTTTCATAATTTCATGACAATCTTTTTTCAACTGTGTTCAACTTTGTTTGGTTATTTCAAAAAGGCATTAAAGGTAGCATAATGGTAGCTCTTACAAAGGCCCGGTCATAATTTAGCTGCAACATAATCAGTCATCTATTGTCAGGCCAGTGTTTGAACAAAGCAGATAAAGACATACGAGATGTGCAGACTTATCACACTCCATACACACCTGTGTGGAGTTGGCAGGCCTATAGTGGGTAACCAAATAACATGGGAAAACTTTTACTTTTTTACTTACCCAGAATATGTCTGTCATTCCAGATGGGAGTCTGCCTCTGCTGTTTGATTTATCAGAAGTGTGTACCTCTATAGGTCTCCTTCAGTATTTTTTCTGCCATGAACAAAAACTGATTACAATCACAACAAAAACCATTATGTTAACCGTGAATTTACAGTTCCATGTATATTCTGTTTTTATTATTTTCATTATACATGAAAAATATAAATCATAATATCATAATTTGATGCATGACTTCCAAAAGCTGCTACCATAATGAAACATTGTGTTTACATCCTATTAAAAAAGATAACATTTAAAATGGTAACCTTTAGTTTGGTCTCTTCAAATATAAAAATATTCACTGCTTTTAATGTGCTCTTAAGAACAAATTGGACTTAGTTGACCCAGATACTTATGCAGGAGAAATTCTGTAACCCATACCATCACGAAACAAGGAAATTCAGTCAGCAAGCATTTCTTATTTTAACATCAGCAGCAGACCATAGAAACATAACCAGGAGCTACAAACCCACCTGAAACCAGGGATAGATAACATCAAAAAAGGTTGGTGATGCAGTGAAAATTCAACTTGCTTGCCCTGCAAGCAAAGAAATAACTGACAAAAAGGCTTGCTTGGAAGAAAGAAAGTCAACCCTAAACAAGAACTGTGAGGTTCTAAGTGAAATGTTTGGTGGTTCTACATAAACACACTGTTTTCACATCTAAAGTAAATGCTCACAGTGAAACTGGCAAGCTGGATGTCAGCTCAGACTTAGCAGCAATTGTTTGTTGCTTTTTCTTGGCTGTTGGTAGACTCCTGCCTGTACAAACATGTTTTACCTCTGAAAACATTGCATAAGGTATTAATTAGGTTTACTTAAATATATGTGCATTTTAACCTTTGTTACTAATGTAAGCTAAATAATGTTGCTATGAGCTAGCAGAGCTAATATCTAAATATTGGTTTGTAATACTCTTTTAAAAACCCAGAAAGATATTAATGTGTGTCAGTTGTTTCTATCATATTCATAACAATGTGATAGAATTTCGGTTCAAATATACTAAATGTGTTCACTAATATGTAGCTTTACCTTAGCTTTAACTTGTAGCAATGGGACGAAACGCAACAGGTCCTGTAAAATCCAGTTTTTGCTTTATGGGGATTAACTTTGGCATAAATGTTAAGTTTATGTTATTAGCAGTCAGAAAGTGAGAAAATGTTGCATAGCTAACATACAAAACAAAAATAGTATTAGCAAAACTTAATAACCTACCTTCAGCTGTTCCCTTGCATTTTCCCAAAGGGTTCACCATAATGGCTTTAGGGTTGTTTTTAGGTTTTACACCAGATGCCCTTCCTGATGCAGCCCTCCACGGTGAGGGGACCTTGTATTCCCACCTGGAACTGAACCAGGGACCTTACCCTTGTAAGGCAGATTGTAAACCACTACACTACAGGGACATGGTATTGGCAAAGCCTATCTTTGATATATTTCTGTAAGATCTATCATATCTAAAATGATTGCTGAAAAACTTGCAGAATGGACAGAACTTACTTATTCAAGTACATAGAATTAAAATCACAGGAATGCCACCCATGCAGTTTGTTGTGTAGAAAAAGCAATGTAAGATAATTAATGGGTTTGAATGGTTTTATGAATGTGTTTGGTGAGCTTTGTGTGGGTAATTAGAATATTTATACTGTAATTAATTTGAGTGTTTTTTCATAAAATAATATATACTCACTAGCCTTGTCAGTAGGTATACCAGTTTAATTTATCTTTAGCAAGTATCTGATCAGCCAATCATATGACAGCAACTCAGTGGACTTAGGCATGTAGACATGGTCAAGATGACCCGCTGAAGTTCAAGCTGAAACTTAAAATGGGAAAGAGAGGCGATTTAACTGACTTTGATCTACTTGGATTTTCTCACACAATCATGAACCAAGAAAGACAAACTATCCAGTGAGCTGCAGTTCTCTGGGCTAAAATGCCTTGCTGTTGATGCCAGAGGTCAGAGGAGAATAGCCAGACTGCTTTTAACTGATAGAAAGGCAACAGTAACTCAAAAAATACTTGATACAACAGAGGTATGTAGAAGAGTATCTCTGCACAAGCTTTGAAGCAGATGGGCTACAGCAGCAGAAGACCACACCGGATGCCACTCATGTCAGTTAAGAACAGAAAACAGACTAAAATTCACCAAAAGTGACCAATCAAAGATTGGAAAGCTGTTGCCTGGTCTGATAAGTCTCAATTTCTGCTTTAAAATTTAGATGATAGGGTAAGAATTTTCCTTAAACAACATGAAAGCATGAATCCATCCTGCCTTGTAACATAAGCTCAGGCTGCTGCTGGTGTAATGGTGTGGGGGATATTTCTTGGCACACTTTGTGGTCCCTTTAATACCAGTTAGTCATTTTTAAACACTACAGCCTACATGTCCACGGGTTCCACGGGTGGACAGCAATCTTTAAGTCATGCCACAGATTCTCCATTGAATTGAAGTCTGGGCTTTGACTAGGCCATTTCAACACATTAACATGTTTCCCCTTAGACCACTCCAGTGTTGCTTAAGCAGTATGTTGAGGGTCACTGTCCTGCTGGAAGATGAACCTCTGTCCCAGTCCCAAATTTCTGGAAGACTGAAACAGATTTCCTCAAGAATTTCCCTGTATTTAGCACCATCCATCATTCCTTCAATTCTGACCAGTTTGCCAGTCCTTGCCAATGAAAAACATCCCCACAACATGATGTGCCACTATCATGCTTCAATGTAGGAATGGTGCTCTTGAACTGATGAGAGATGTTGGATTGGCACCAGATAAAACATTTTCCTTGATGGTGGGAAAGTTCAGTTTTAGTCTAATCTGACCAGAGGGCCTTTATCTATATGCTTGAGGAGTTTCTCACAAGCATTTTAACTCTCAGTGCGCTTTCTTATTATTTCTGCAAGCAATTGCTTTCTTTCTGGCCACTTTTAAGCTCTGTGGAGTGTACAGCTTATAGTCGTCCTAGGGATAGGTACACCTGTCTTCACTGTGGAGCTTTCCAGTTCTTTTAGGGTCACCTTTGGTCTCTTTGTTGCCTCTCTGATTAATGCCCTCCTTGCCTGGTCTGTGAGTTTTGGTGGGCTTCCCTTTCTAGGCAGGTTTGTTGTGATAACATATTATTTCTGTTTTGTAATGATGGATTTAATGGTGCTCTGTGGGATTTTCAAATTTTCTCATATTTTTTTTTATTGCTCAGCCCTGAGTTTTACTTCTATACAACTTTATTCCTGACCTGTTTGGAGAGCTCCTTGGTCCTTATAGTGTTGCCTGATTGGTGGTGTTGCAGACTCTGGGGCCTTTCAGAAAATGTGTGTACTGTATGTACTGAGATCGTGTGACACTTAGACTGTAAACAGGTGGAACTTATTTAACTGCTTATCAGAGCTTATTTAGGGGCTTCATAGCAAAGAGAGTGAATACATAGGCACACTCCACTTTTTGTTGTTTTATTTATTAGATATTTTTAAAATATGTTTTTTTAAAAGTTTCACTTCATCATTTTGGATTTTTTGTGTGGAATTTTTGCATATAACAAACAAAAAAACAAAAAAACAAACAAAATAAACCCCAAACCATCCATTTAAGTTAAAGGTTCTAATGCAAAAAATAGGAAAAAAGACAAGAGGGGGTGAATACTTTTGCAAGCCACTGTAGAAAATACTGCAACTGTGTGTTGCTGTCATGTCTCACACCACTTGACCACATGGACCAAACTGTCTGATGAACAATTTCAGCATCTTGTTGAAGCCATGGCATGAAGAACTGAAGGAGTTCTGAAGGCAAAAAGGGGTCCAACCCAGTGCTAGCAGGGTATATCCAATGCAGTGTCAAGTAAGTGCATACTAGTGTTCTCAGTCTCTATGTTCTACCAACTCTGTCTTTTCAGCCATCTTCTTGCTAGAGTCTTTTGTTTTTATTAGTGTCATTTTTTTCCCACTTCAAAATAACCCAGTATTCCGCCTGTGTCTTTTCATAGCTTTATAGGTTAGGGTGTATAGGGTGTAATAAACATAATTAACAATGTGTACAACAGTGCACGTCATGTCCCCTAAACAAGCACTATTCATATCAGCATCGTAAGGCTCAAAGATGTTTTTGGAGATATTTGACTGTAAAAGTGGCACACACAAACCTTTGAATGTAAAGGCAATATTGACACTGCATTTCTGTTACTCAGCTGCTTCAAAACAACTGTTTATTTAATGAAAAAAGATACATTTCCACTTGTACGCTTTTCCACGTCACCACCATTCACGGAGAAATCTGATGTCTTTCTGCTTCCGTGTTACATTTGTCACCAGGGGGAATAAGTGAATACAGACCCTGGGAACATGGTGTCGCCCCTCACTACAACAGCCCCCTCTGCTTTACTGCTGTAATTCTGTAAGGAACTCATGAATAGCGGGAGAGAGAGTTCGTGAGACCCCATTGGGAAGAGCTTTTCTTTACATTGTAACTTAACTCCATTTCTTCCACTATAACATCTTGACAAGGAGAATCCCACTAAATAATGGGTTGTGTAGGGACACCATTGCTGCAGGCTGCATCCCTGTAATTGCTGAGCACTTCCTGGTTGGAGGCAGTTGAGATGACATAGGAATGGGTGAGCCTCCCAAGACACACACAACTGAAGGTGTCACCGCCCCGAAACACAATAGTCAGTAACTAACACACACCTACTTTTTATGTAATGATATAGTACTGTATTTGAGAGTTCACATTTGGACTCACTGCCTTTCTGATGCATTCTATCAGATGTGTTTGCTTTTATATTTCAATTAGGCACCATCTACAGAAAGTCAGGCGCGAAGAAAATGAAACAAAAAGTAAAGTGTCATATTTCCCACGCTGTCTTTACTAACAGATGGAGAGCAAATCAAAACAAAACAGGAAATATATAAACTTAACTCAAACTCAATTTAAACTGTGAAATATATGATAAAAATCCTATGGGGACACTGATTACACAAGCATTTACATCAAGGCTCATATATGAATACACACTAGCGTACACAGTCTCTTGGCAGATGGCGAACCATGAGGTCGACAGGGCTGTAAAACAAGCCTGTTCTCTTTGTCCACCTACGCAAAACTTTGCACAGTGTGTCTATCAGATGGCGGGTCTTTATCAAGGCGTGGCTCACACTGGCTCCACACAAAGCACTGTTAAACAAAAATATAGGAGGCCTACTTCTAACAACTGGGGTGTTATGGCTGGACTAGTTTTACTGCCAAACAGCTATCTGTTTTAGCTGGTATTTCGCATTCAGACATTTACTGTTTTACTGGCATATTAGTATAAATAACTGAACTGACCAGACTATCTGGTGACAGCTGTTTTAATTAACAGACCAGAGAGATGAATTGTCTAACTGGGTTGTAGTGCAAATAAAGTAAAACCAGATCATTAGACCCAATGTCACAACAAATCACAAGCAGCTTGCTTACTGAAAAATTTTGGAGCAGCCTGTCACCCCATCAGGTTATAAATGATAAC
Organism: Etroplus canarensis; assembly: GCA_015106775.1. Taxonomy (NCBI): domain Eukaryota; kingdom Metazoa; phylum Chordata; class Actinopteri; order Cichliformes; family Cichlidae; genus Etroplus; species Etroplus canarensis. Next base: position 34,280 of record VUQH01067494.1, read on the forward strand.
GGGGCAGTCAAAACAATCTTTCATCACTAAAATTAGATTTTATTCTTCTACCTGTTCACCATCCATTTTTTCTTACGACTTTAAATCCTGGTATTTTTGGGTCTTGTACCTGCAGATCAATGTTTTTGTAAAAAAAAGTCATGTAAGTGATGTTTTTATCACAGATTGAAGCATGCTCTTAAAAAGCACAATACCTTGGTGCGTATGTGTGCTTATGTCGCTCATGGTTACCCCACTGTATGTGTAATTATATGGTTGCATGTGTACTGGGTCTAAAAGGTATCCACCCCTGTCAATTATCAGGCTGTTTGGAGGAAGAGAGAAGATTATGCATAATTGCCAACCTTAGCTGGGCTTGGGTGTTTCCCCCTGAGTCAAATCACTGAGACAGAAGGTGATTAGTGGATTTGCCATGTGAGCAGACTAATGCTATGTTGCTCAACTGCATACCTGCTGCTGGATTTGACACTAGACTTTATGATTAATAATGATGTCTCGAAGAATCAAGAGTGATTCAGCTGGATGAAGTAGTGTTAAAATAAACTGATGTTCACATTGAGTTACCATCTTAGTTTTTACAGCTCAAGATACTATGTGCCCAGTCATTTAAAATTGCACAAATGTTTAATTCAGCTTTTTTCTGATTTCTTACAATGTTACTCAATTTACTTACTGAACTTGTTTAAAATGGACCTAAAGCTGTGGGGCAGTCCACGTGCATGGCAGTGTATCTGCAAAAAAACATTTTTTTACATTTTAATGACACTTTGTACAGTATGCCACTGAGGCAGTTGACAATATTATTTTACCTAGTGGGTCAGGATTAAATACTCCGGAAAACTGGCAAATCCATTTTGATTGACATACTGCTCTCATGTTACCATAGGGTTCACACAAAAGAGGCTTACAGGCAATAAATATTGGATGAAGCTAAACCTAGAGGTGGGGTTGGTGTGGGATACATAATCTTGACTTGTTCGTTTGTCTTCAGCTACCACTGCTGTAAGATTCAATCTACAAGTGGCAACTGTTGCCAGGGGGCCCATTAACTGAGTAACTGGTGATTATTTACATTGGTCTAGTGGGTTTGCTTGCTTTCATATTGTGGCTAACTTTAGTATAAACTGCAAACAGACCATGTGATTACCTCCCTACCAAGTCTGTCCTTCAGTCCGTGGGTTTGCTGTTTGTCTTGGCCTTGCAGTTGGACTACAAGGTTGAGTGCACATGGCGGAAGAAGAATAGGCTGAGAAGTTTTTCACAGAGCCCCGCTGTCCATCTGTGTGAAGCTGGAGCTGCAGGTAAACCAGTTTACTTTGGATGTAGTTGTAGTAGTTCTGCTCTTGTAAAAAGATTTTTTATGTTAAGGTTGTTTACATTTAAACTTTGAATGTAAAACAAGCCTAAAAGGTGAAAGTTGCTAGTACTGAACAACCCCTGGACCTGAATTTTTAATTAAACCACAAAAAAGGTAAAGTCATCCTACTATTTATCATATATATCCTAAGTTTTGAAAAATTTTGCATACCAGGTTGACATTTCAGTCTGACTAGGTGCTAAGAATAAAGGGGCCGAGGGGTTATTACCTATTATTAATTCATTTCTTTCTTTACCATTTACGAGAAGGTGAACAATTTTTGGGATATTTTTCCTGTCATGCCATCACAATGTAAACCTTTTATGTGACACATGCTGTTTTGAAAATACCACTTTAAATGTCCAACGCAGACAAATAGGTCAGTTTGACAGTTTGGGCGTTTGTATACTGTACTTGACTTACACTTGTGGAGCATTATTCATTAGAACTCACTCTCTTCCATGATTATTATGCCAGGTTACACTACAGCATCAAGTTCAGGTAACACTGTGATAAAACAATATTTTTAGAGGGGCAGAACTGTGTGTCCAAAATCACCTCAGAAGAACAGACACATGCCAAATGTGGACAGTACTATGAATAAAGAGTAAACTAGAGCACGTCTTCTCTTCCTATCATGTTCCACTCTTTATATCAGCAGCCTCACTGTGAATCAAAGGAGCTCCACCCACTTCATCATAATAGATAAATCGTAAATGACCCCAGCCATCTTCATCAGTTCAAGGTCACGTTATTGAAGTATTTGATGGACCCCCACAGCGACGCCCAGGATGCAGCAGACTCCAGACTGGAGAAGCAGCAAAGGAAACAAAAGGCGGAAAGGGAAGTTCCCTGTGGAAAAAAAACGGCCTGTAGGAAGCCTGAGGAAGGAGGGACCAGGAACAAAACAGCCCTTGTCACCTGACCATAACGGCATACAGGTAGTGACATCAGTCGGTGCAATGGAGCAGGTCTCATGGGAGGAGACGTACAATTTGGAAGAGAGGGAGACATGTTCCCACTTGTCTGCCAACCAGGAGAGCCAGAGTGGAGGTCCAGGTGTGTGTGTGGGGTAGAGAGGGCACCTCATTTGAAATTCTGTCCATACGGTGTTCCTTTATTTCAACACACAAAATACAAAGCTGCACATTTTAATGCTTTAAAATAAAAAGAGAGATGATTGTTTTTTTATCCACGAGGGTGATTAAATACTCCCCACAACTATTAGAATCCACTGATATCTTGTATATTTGTTTTCTTAAGAACTGAATTGGCACTGTGTTGTTTTTGTGCATTTAATAGTATCAGTGGTTGTGGTTCGACACCTCCGGAAGTCCAAACCAAGGGGTTTGCTGACCTTCTCCCACCCAGACAGGCACAGAGAAAGGCATATAGGGGAGTCTCAGGGGCCTGGGCCTTTCTACTACTTTGAAGGAACCAATGGGGCTGAAATGTTAGTATGAAAATGTGAAGTTATACAATTTCAAAATAAAAATCTTGAAGTAATAGGTTCTAAAAAGTGGATTTAGTCTAATATTAGAATAATCATTGACATGCTATATCTTTTATTTTGGGCACTTTGTCAGCCTAAACCTTTTCTAATGTGACCCCTTACTTCTTGTTTATGCTGTGATTAAAGTTTAAGTGATTTCCTCTGGGACTTTTCCTTCAGAGTGAGCAATTACTGTGAGAACAGAGGATGGAAGAGGATTTACAGCAAGGACAGGGAGGATTTCAAACTCAAGTGGTGTGAGACCAAATCAGCAACCAACTACTGCAACTTCAGAGAAGGTAATGGGATATCATCTTGAGCATATTTACTATCCCCTAAAATAAAAATGGCTCATTTTGTTGCCTAGCCTAAAAGAAGAAAGTGCAGGAAAACTAGAAATATGTTTCTGAAACTATTAACCAATGTTTCTTCTTGTGCTTTAAGGAGAAAGAAAATTTACTGTCATCTTTTCACAGAATGAAAATGTGGAATTATTATGTTTTGTTTTCAGGCAAGCAGCTGGTGTACCAGATTCCCAATAACAAAGTGCTCACCACCAAGATTGGCCTCCTCAGCAGTCTGCGACAGTACGAGCGAGTGGGCAGCCGAGTCAACCATGGTCAAGGACTAAGGTGAGCCGGACAGCTATATACCTTTCGTTCTTTTTCTCTCTCTCTTATACAAAATGGTTCTTTGCCCTAAAAGCAGACAGATATCTCTGTTACAGAATTTACAGCTGTGTCACAAACCTCCCACCATCTGGTACCATTATTGTGGCTCAGTAGAAGCTCTGCTCTGTAAATAATGATTTAAAACCATATCAGCTTGTGAAACTATTTAATAAACATGGCCATTCACATCAGAAATCAGGTCTCCCTACTGAATCACACAGGCTTTCTCTGTTAGTTATATACTACTTCATTTCAGTTAATTATTAATTTTTTACAGCCTGAGTATTTAAATCAGTTGATAAAATGTTCGGGAAGGAAATGTAAGACCTAAATATCACTGCTTGCACTTGACAGAATGCATGCTGTTACTTCAGTTATGTAACAGTTATATTTCTCTTTTGCAATAAACTTTTTTATTATATAGCTATGTACTATAAACAGACAGAACAAAGTGGAAACAAAACTAAACAGAACACCTGCATGCTCACACAAACAAACAGTAAAAGTAAAGCTTCATTTACAGTCATAATTTATTAGCTTTATTAACTTCACCTTCACAGTTTGACCTTTGCTGTGTGCTGCATGTGTGTGACTCCAGAAATGCGTTTGCTCATTCAGCTGCAGAGTAAAAGAAAAGTTATTTTGGAAACATCTGAGTTTTAGATGTGTGCTTAAGAGCAGGAAGTATTTTTGTATGTCAAAAACTGTACAGTAAATGAGCCCATGCGTAGTCAAATAGTTTATCTTAGCAAAAAGACTGGAAAAAGGGGAACACAATTATCGAAAAGGAACAAAACTCTACCAAGCACCTATGAATTCCACCAGTCAGCGTGACATATTTTCTTAGTTAAATTCATACAGAAACCAAGGCAGGATAAAGTTAATTTATTTGCTGTGTGCAGTAAAAATGCAATCTTCAAAACTTCCCTCTTCTGGCCTGGAGGCCCTTGTACCAGGCCCAGGTTGTATCTGTTGTAAAAACTCAGTTGGTGCCACTTCTCTGAGAAGATTAGAATGACTAAGGTGGATGTGGTTTAGTTCTGTGGCAACAAATTTGGTTAAAATTGCAGCTGAAAAGTGGTAGAACTTGTTTAAAAATGCCACTGCTGCTTGCTCATTGTTCCTAACCTCTTATTGGCTCTCTAATACAGTTTTGATTAGGAGGAAGTAAAATTGTCAATATTTGCTGTAGTTTTTGAACGCTCACTCTGGCCTGATAAGGATAAAGAGAGTCACAAGTGCCCCTTATCCATACAGCCCACGGTTGACATGTTGGCCATTTGTTAATGACTAAATCTGGAGGGTGTTTTTCTTGTGGAAATGTAAAATTATGGAGGATAATATTAAGATGAGTATATTGCAGATTCTACAAACTAATTTAAATGTGTCTTAATGGAAGTTTATACTGAAGCTGGAAAATATTTTACAACTTGTAAAGTTTTGCAATGTGATTAAAGGATCATAATAATGATACCAGTGGTTTTGAGGGCCATTCAGAACAAATCCAACATATTTTAGACTGCATCTGTGGGTCCTTACTGTTATATTATTCTGAACTTCTGTCCATTCTACAGAAACATTAATTGTCATTGATTGCATGATTGATTGACTCAGTCAATTAAAAGTAAACATTACACCTGGGGTTCGAAATAAATCGGATCATATTGCACTGTACTGGTAAATGATTTATGAACAGAGCATAGAACTGTTTTTCCACAGTGCACAGTCCACATTTGGTTATTCTTCTTTTTGTGCTGTATTTTGCAGGAGGTTGAAAATGGAAGTGTTCATACCAACTACCTTCCGAATGGACATTAGAGAAGAGAGGGAGACTTTCTTTGCCCAGCAGGAGGGTAATTGACATCACATCTACCTACATTAACCTTTTACACGATAGCATCCTGATGTAGCCATAACACAGTACTGGTTTGACTGGAACAGCCTTTAGTTTGCAGGTTTAAAGTAATATCAATCAAACTTGGCATGCTTGTTGGGTCACGCATCCAACAATGAAAAGAAAAAGATCAGTTTGCGCTTGGTAGTGTTAAGACAACAGTTGCCTTGGTGAGTGTTTAATCAAGAGGCTGTGGACGCTGGAAAATAATGCACTTCACCTCCCATAAGGCCCTGATAAAATCACCAGGGGAACATGCTGTTGCCATGGAGAAGAGTCAGCAGAGGGCAGGGCTGAGACACAAACACAAGAAGAGACGAGCTGCAGGATCTGAAAGCCAAATAAAATAGATTTAATGTTAAACTTTAAAGCTTTTTATGGTAAGCACTGGGGATGAAAGTCTTAGCTATTTTTTGTAAAATACTGATACAGTGATACAGACACACAGTGCAATGAGAGACGTACACAGGTTTTGACAAACATGGTTATCACTAAGTAAACAGGAGAAGGATACAGACAGCTGCTTTAGACCTGTGGGTGATGGACAAATTTGTGGAAAAGAAAAAAAGAGAATGCAAACTGAAATGGAACTAAAACTCATGAAAATCTTTTGTATATAAAAACTCAAGACAATATTTGCAGAAGTCTCTTCACAAATGACTCACTGTTTGAAAAACTGGAAAAAACATTTTTTTTTGTAAATTGCCATTTTGGTCTTTGTAATTTTTGCATTATCACTGACAGGTGACAGATGTACAGAAGTATAAGCTCTAATAGTATAAGCACTCAGTAAGCTTTAAACAGCCCCATTAGAGTGTTAAATTATCATGCACTTACTGATGCAGTAACATGAAAGCAAAATTTAAATATTGTATCTTGGGTAGTTTTATTTATTGCGATGCATAATATGGTCTGAACAGATCCAAGCTTTACTTATTTTTATATTCAGAATGATATTTGAAATGTATTGGACTAGAAGAGGATATTATAATACAATATATAACAAAAAATGGAAATACAAATTCATAAGTTCCTGAAAGTTGCTTTGTTTTAGCTGATTAACTTATTTATTTAACCACTGCATTATGCTCCATGCACATTTCAGATTTAAACACTTGCTGAAGTAGTGTAAAGTAAATATAGTGAACTTAGGTGGAACTAAAGCGATTTCACGCGCTACACAAGTTTTATTAATAAAATGGATAAATGCCTCAACATAGGATTAAGTATTGCATCTCTGGCTGCTTCGTTGTATTTTCCCCAATGGATTGCCACAGTGGATTAAATTGCATAAGTAATCTGACACAAGTTTTATGCCAGATGCCCTTTCTGATGCAACGCTCCATGGTGGGAAGGGCTTGTTTAAGCGTTAAGGTTTTTAAAAACAGCACATAAAACAAAACCACGGGATGAAATTGGGACAGAAGATTTCATACCTGTTTATGATGCACCACATTATTTATTTGATGTACTTTGTTACTGTTGCCAGGTGTGAGCAACAGTGAGAGCCATATGTGGATTTGTAAGCCAACGGGTATGAACCAGGGAAGAGGGATCTTTCTTCTGAAGAGCCAGGAGGACATAGCTGCCTTCAGACTAAAGCTGCAGCAAGTGGAGGACCGCCGGGCCAATAGGAAAATGCAGCACCACAGACGTCAGGCTTACATTGTTCAACAGTCAGTGAACATGGGTTGTTAGAATTAGTATCACTCATAGGGATATTCTATTTTTTCTAATTTTGTGCCAGTTGAACATGTCTTTTAAGTTTAGTGCACTTTTATATAAGCATCAGCTGACTTATAAAAATATTTCCCCTTTAGCTGAAGGTCTCTGTTCTGTTTCAGTTCATTTTGCACTCAGCAAATGCTAAAGGGCTATTTAAAAACATCGTCATACTAAAACTTACTAAACTCAAATAAGGTCATGGACTGTGTATAAAAGGTGGGCATTGCATATTGGTTTGTGAAATACTGTTTTTATCTTCAAGATGAGCATTTTCACTGTTGTCATCTTGATATTTTGCAACCAGGTATGATGGATGCTAAATGGCTAACACCTTGTCAGTCACAAGTTATTTGCCCAGTGGTTCTCAAACTGTTTTAGCCATGCCCCATTTCAGAAACTGATAAAACTTTACGCCCCACACCAGACAAAAATACATACAGGAATTTTATTAGGAATAAAAATGATCCGTGTTGGATTTTACTTAAATTAAGGTGCATATTATCAGTGCAATAACATCATTAAAAATTTGGTTGCTTCTTTTTCATACAAAATTATATCTATTCAGTTTAGTTTCACTTCATATTTTAACCTGGTTGCCTGTGCCCCACCTGCTCCATGCCACACCAGTGTGGCCTGCCCCACAGTCTGAGAACTACTGTGTTAGAAAATGAGCATACCCTTGAAAATCCTCCTGTCTGACACTTAGAATTACCAAAATTTACAAAATGGACTTAGTATTTTTTTGTTGCTGAGCCCATAAACTCATTTGGAAAAGTACTTACAGAGGTGAGGGCCAAGGGCTGTTTTCCCCTATTCTATTAGACCAGAGGTATCGTCTTTTGTTGGCCATTAAAAAGAATGCAGAATGGTTTAATGCACTGAAGCGTTGGTGTTAATGTTCAGACCTGGAAGCTACATGTATCTTTTATACTGTCTCTGAGTAATATATGAATATGCAAATGATATTCAAAGATTATTTACAGGATATTCTTTTTGTCATCTGTGTCATTAATGTCAGTGGTTTCTAACTGAGAAATGTAGCCCTTGAAGCTGTTTGTTGTCTTGAAGGTGGACTTACATTTTTCCTACAGTTACATCCAGAGGCCGCTGCTCTTGAAAGGGAAAAAGTTTGATGTACGCTCTTACCTTCTCATTGCGTGCACTGCTCCTTACATGGTCTTCTTTCGTCATGGATATGTGCGACTGACTTGTGACCTCTATGACCCCAACTCCAAGAACCTGTCTGCTCACCTGACCAATCAGGTAGACCCTTACACAAGACATATTCTGTGAAAATATGACGCATTAATTGGAAGGTCAGAGTCTAAATTTAGTACTCCCACACTGGTTTTACAGTCATCTGCTTGGAAATCAGCAATTAAAACATTTAGTAAAGATAAGTTAGAAAATGGTTCCTTCCCGTGGTGCTTCTAATGTGTGTCTTGACACAGTCAGTCAGCTTATATGTTAGTTATATTATCTTAGGTATACACAGTAACAAATGAGCCTGAGCTGTAGTAACAGAATGACCTTCGTGTAATGCCAGGCCTGATTTCTTTGCAGTTCCTATGTAGAAATGATCTCCACTCAAAGATGACAACTATAAATGCATATTGCTTGTTAGAACTTACTCCTTATATCACATTACTAGAGTGTTCTTTTTGTGAAATGTTATTAGTTACTAGCTTTTCCACAGAGAATTAAGAGTAAACTTTTTTCTTTAGATATTGTACATTAATTTAAAAGAAACATTGCTAAACCTTTGATTTTAAAGACCAAATATTAATCTAATGTACTTTATTGTGTATATTCAGCTCAACAGTGGCATGTGCTCTGCAGCCTGTCATTGTAATTGAACAAAACAAACATGTAGAGGATGCTGACATCAGAATTTTTTTTTTTAAATTCTGGTTGATTCAGAATCACAAATTAGTTTTGTTCTATAGGTTCTGATTATGGTGGTGGAGAGCATTGTATGAGGATGTTAGATGTTAAACCTGCTACATATACTATTTAATTGGTAAATAGCGGCTTGATATCAAAATTATTTCTGAAAAAATATTTACATGTTTACATCTCATGTTTTTTTGTGGCACAAACCTCCCACTTGCCCCTGCTGACTTCTTCATGTGCCTCTGGTCCCCCTGCTGTCCATTTCCAGTACATGCAGAAGAAGAACCCTCTTTACAGCCAGCTGAAGGAGGACACTGTATGGTCCATGGAGAGCTTCAACGCCTACGTCAACGACATGTTTCAGGTTGCAAAGGATCTGCCCAGGGACTGGGTGCTGGGCACATTTGCAGTGAGTGCTGTGCTGTGTTGTAGCTCTCAGGGACCAATTACCATTATAATGATGGTTGCTGGCACTTGCAGCTAATTGAGATTGTGCTTAAGTTTGGATGAGCTCATTCCTGTCTAAGGATGCATCATCTCATCACTAGAATGAAATCTTGCATGATTTTCTCCTTAGCACCTTGCAGTAACAAATAGTATAGTACATTTTTATCTTTTCCTGAAACCCTAACTGTGAAACACTTTGGAGTATGTGCAGTCACCCACAGTTGTATATTTTACTTTACAAAAACTTGATATTGAATCAAAAATTCAAATCTATATGCAAGTCTGAGATTTTTTTAAATTTGAAGTGGCCAAACAGATGAAGGACTGAATCCAGCCTCAAAGCCAGTCATTAACACAGAAGTCTTCGATTCATTCTGAAGCCTAACAAAGGTTTGTTTTCCACATTGATACATCAGAAGCGCATGCAGCAGATCATGACCCAGTGCTTCTTTGCAGTCAAGTCCACGTTAGACTGCCGCCTGGGATTCTTTGACTTGATTGGCTGTGACTTCATGGTTGACGAGGACTTCAAGGTGGGTGAGACATTTCTGGTAGTCTGAATGGCAATTGGTGTTCAGCATGCACATTAAGTGAGTGCATTCCTAATAGGTGTGGCTGTTGGAGATGAACTGTAATCCAGCTCTCCACACAAACTGCGAGGTGCTGAAGGAGGTGATACCCAGGGTTGTCGTGGAGACACTGGGTGAGTTCAGAAAACACATCATATCACATTTGACAGGTTATTAAATTCTGTGCCAAGGATGTTCTCACATATTTTAACTGTTTGAATTGTATAGTCATAGTTCCCTTTCTTGCATGTGTTATGCTATGAATTTACGTGCTAAATAGGCTGATGTGTCACAACACCCAAAAATTCTAAACTTCTATCTGCTGTTTCATGCTCCTTTCTAGACCTAACACTGGAGATCTTCAAAAAAGTTAATTGCAGGCAGGAAATCTTTCCTTTGGCCAATCAGAGAGATTTTGTGTTGCTCTATGGTCATCTTTTAACTCCTGACTGTGGGCTGGCTTGCAGCAGCAGCAACTCAAGCACTGAAGTCCAGAAAACCACCAAAATGGAACAAAAGACTGAAACCCAAAGGTGTAGGCCTGGGACAGAAGGCAAGAGTGTGCCCTCGATGTCCCCTGGTAATTCACTAAATGTTTCAGCACTACGTGAAACAAGGTCAAAGTCTGCCCACCGTCTCACCACCTCCTCTTCACATCTCACTAAAAAAACTTAAAGAGTGGGGACGCCTTCACATTTATAGAGCTGCAAAAAAACTCCTGCAAGAATGGCAGGCCTTGTGTCGAACTCAAGCTGAGCAAATGTACTTTGAATCATCATTTAAAGATTTGACATCTTACGACTGAGAAGATGAAGATCATTGTTTCCCTGTCATCACAAGTGAGTGGAGCGCAGTCTGCTTGGGGGTCTCCTGAGACACCATACCTTTCAACTCCTTTGCGCAGTAACAAATATAGAGAGCAATTTTAAAATGGTACAAGGAGTTTAATGTAGAAAAGAAAAGAGGAACTGTGATACACTTGATGTAAACAGCTGTGGCATAAAAAGCATCCGGTGCTTTTTGAAGATTTCAAGAGAAATACTCTGGAATATATAGAGTGTCAATAAACGATGTATTTATCTTCAGCAATATTTACTGGCTTCATTTTTCATCCTGTTTCAGTAAGAAATGTATCAGAAAGAGAACTCATAGTTTCATGTCAAAACATGCTTTGTTTGCATCGTGTAATTAATGCATACAACATTCATTCTCATATCAAAGCAGGTGTCAGATAGAAAATACATCAGTCATCTTACATGAAGTTGCATCAGGAGGGCAACTCCTGACCTGTGGAAAGACATTCAGAAATGACTATGTGCAAATCCTCCCACCATCTTACTGTAACTCTAACCAGGAAGATCAACAGAAGGCTCCACTCTACAGTTGTTGTAGCTTGTTTTGACTGCAGCCCTTTACCTCTCTGTGTCACAACTCATAATTATCTCTCTTGTCTATCCATATTCAAGTTCAGTGCATGTAAACTAGGCAGGCATGGCCTCACCTTTCCCAACAAGATAACTGCTTCATACACACACTTCACAATAAGGAGGAAGCCTGTCTTATCAACTTCTGGAGGTATGATATTTTTTGACCTTCATTTGGTCAGCGTGTCTTTCAGTGACAAAACAGTCAGTTTTTATTTATCATGCTGAAGCGTCAGCAGGTTCCCAGTGTGAGTTCAGAGTGTAAAATAGGAAGCTGCTCAGTCATCTGCCGACAACCAACTGACAGGAAGGAAGGAACAACTACTACGCTGCGATTCAACAAAAACCTGCCACTTTTATCTTCAATTCCTCTTCAAAAGCTTTTTGTTTTCGGGGCTCTATGGAAATATACACTGCATGCTGGCAAAAAGGGGGAACTAGAGCTTAGCAGCACCCCGCCTCCTCCTACCCTGCTCCTGTGCACAATATCCTCTTTTAAACCCAACCACCCCCCATTTTTATGCTATCTCTGTGGTTTTAATGTGGCACACACAAACCTTGTGGATGATTGTCAAGACAGATGGTGCTCAGTGTGTGGAACAGAAGCTGAGACAAGGTTAAGAGGGACAGACTCCTCGTCCGTCATGGGATGCTGCAGTGTGACCCAGAGGCATACTGGAGTGGACGAGGTGGGCCCCGATGAGCTCGAACTCTTGGAACTCTCTGGAGACAACCTCGGGTAAGACACGGATATATCTTTGCCGTTTAAATCCTCAAGCTGTTCAAAAATAAGAAAATATTGTTGGGAAATTTATTTAGTGCTTTTTGTTCTTTAACTGAGTTTGATCGTGTAATAAAACTTTAAAAAAGCAGAATGAAATTCACATTTTGCTATTCTTATTCTTATTCCCATTGTAAAATTTTATCTTAGTTTATCTTTTAGGGTAGTTCAAATGTGGTTTGTCTGTTTTGGAGGAAGCGGTGACAGGCTGTAAAGTGAAAAGAGAAAATCATTCTTCAACCGCTTCACTTTCAACTTTTGTGGTTTTATGTTTCACTTCATTTGTCACATTATGTAAAAAAGAGGAGCCCCCTACACTATCCTTTACAAAGCTGCAGCATATTCAGTCCTACCATGTTCAGGATATACACACTACATGCTTGTTTTCACAGTAACAGGATGTGTTGTCAGACAGTAAACTTCCAGGTTTTAAACCCTTTAACCATCAAGAAAACAACTGCAGAGCAACAAATTGCTTCCTACCAGCACTCAACAGAACAACAAGGCAGGAGAGCTAATTGGCTCTTATTTACTCAACATGAACTTGGGGACTCAGTGATGCTGCACTGATGTGATTAGCAGATTACTGTAAGACAATGGCTAAAGCATGGAGGGGTTTAATACAGAGTAAGGGCGGGACAAATCCCCGCTCATTCAAAGGCTGGGGGATTAGCAGAAGCTAATCACAACAGGAGCTTCTGCTCTGTTTAATTATTACTTATCAGGCAAACCACCAGTGTTTGTATTTCATAACACAGACAAAGGTGTGTGTGTTTTAAAGATGTCTTAGAATGTGTGCCTACTACCTACTGATTGGCATAGTACACTATTTTTGACCAAGAAAATAATTCAGTTGTATATAATGATCAACGGCATTCAAAATGTGGGAGAACCTGTTTAACTAACACCATCATAAGCTGCAATACTTTATAACAGAATGTACGCAAGGGTGCACAAAACACAGAATATGATGATAATAATAATTAAAACAATCAATCCAAAAAGCTCCTAATCTCTAGAGATCACTTAGAATCAATCAGAATCAGAATACTTTATTAATCCCAGGTAGTAAATTGCATAAACTGCAATATGTAACATAAATAACTCCAAAGTTAAACACTATAAATCACTATAGATCAGAAAAAAGAACTACAATGTACCTTCGGCTGCTCCCCTGTATTCTACCCAAGGAGTCGCCACAGCGGATTAATCCGCATTGGTAATTTGGCAGAGGTTTTATGCCGGATGCCCTTTCTGACGCACCCCACCATTATGAGAGGGGCTTGTGTCCGCAACAGGCTGATGAAATGTTGCCTTCAAGGACATGAAAAAATGTGGGGAACAAACACCGAAACAACAATATTTGTGTTGAGAAACGCAGAAAAAGTAAAATTCATGACCACTGACACGAACTAATTCTAACGTCATGACTGCGTCATGAACTGCCGTGACGCTGAGTTGTGTTGTGACGTCTCATGACAACTTGGGCCAAACACAAATGACAAAATGCAGCTTTATTAAATATAACGCACTTTGAATGTATATAAAATGTCATCACTGCTCCCTTAAGCTCCCAGGTGAAAAAGAGCTGCTGAGATTCAAAAGCGCAAACTGCTTTGAGAAGATAAGACGGACTTTAATGATTAATAAGTGGTCAGTACAGCTGCACAGATTATTACAGTATATAAAGTAATATTTGTGCAAACAATCAGAACTAAAGCCCATTACAGTGTACTTGCAGGTTTCTGCTTGCAAATTGATTTGAAATGTCTGCACCTCATCACCTTACTGCATGTACAGTACATGAGGATACTCTATTGTATTTAAGTGTTCTCGTGGTTTATGATTACACAACTCAAGCCCTTTTATAGCGTTTGTGCAATATTGATTTCAAAACCAGAGGCTGGAGGAGAGATAATCGCTGTAGCACGTTGGCACAGTTGTGATGCAAAGTTTTTGATGTGCTTAAAAGCGAAAAAGCAACGGAATGCCCCATTAAAAAAAATATAAGCTAAAATATGGTCATTTTAGAAAGGGGAACATTGCACAACATTACATGCATGTATGCAACAGAGGTGATTTTTTTTTTTTTTTAGTTCTGGATGCAGGTATTTACAAATAATCAGCGAGCCACTATATTCAATTCTTGTATTATCAAGCTGCCCTCCGGCTTCAGCTGCACTCACGCCTCCCTCAGCATGGAGCTGTTCTGTGCTCTTTCCAGCAGCAGGTCACCCTCTGCCCCAGAACAAGGTAAAAAGAACACATGGCGCTTTAGAGCCTCTCAGTCCAGCACATATACTCACCCCACTTTCAGTCGCATCAGTTGCTTTCTTTTGACTGATCTTATCTCACAAAGACGGAGATTGACTTTGATGGCTTCCATAACGGAGAGAAAGCGCAATAAAACTCAAGGCACCCTCCTCTCCTCTGGTTTGCTCCGGTTGCCTCTTGCCCTGTTTTCCTTCTTTTACCTTATATTTTCCACATCTCCATCTCGAGCACTCTTCCTTCTCGCGCTGCCGTTCTCAGGCATTAACTTGTGCAGAGAAAATTAGTGTACGACGTGCCCGACATGTCTGATATTTTAATTAGAAAGGATGGTGGCGCTGAAACTCATCAATTTGCCTCCTTGGATAAGTCAGGTACCCATGGATTGTCTTTACCAAGATGCTTTGTGAGATCACAACAAACTAAAGTAAATGATGACAAAGAAGAGAAACAGCAACTAATTCTAATCACATAATTCTTAGAAGAAAATATAGCCTCATTTTTTATTCTTTATTCTATGCCTTTAAATGCATTCTAACCATCACACACACATATCCACGCTCCGAGGGGTGCATCAGGAGCGATTTGGGGTTCGGTGTCTTGCCCAAGCACGCTTCGGCACGCAGACAGAAGAAGCCAGGGCTCAAACTGCCAACCTACCTGTTGGAAGGTGACCCGCTCTACCTCCTGAGCCGCAGCCGCCCCCCCCACCCCCCAGTAACCCTCTGAAATCTAGTGATGATCAGCTCAGCTTATTTATTACATCTTCCTCAGGCCAGTGGGTGCACTTTTAAGCGTTAGCTACATTTTATGGACGGTCGTAGTTAATTCTCGGACCATTTGATAACAGGTGGCAAAGCTGCAAGACCCAAAATATTGTATTTGTTGATGCTTCCATGAGGACAGAGGGAGGAGCAGCGGCGTGATCATTAGCGGCGCTAAATTTAGCTGCTTGTTTGCAGTGCATTAAACCGCCTATTTTTGTGGGTGGAGTTTATGTAGGACAGTTCGGATGCTCATTCATAACATTTCACGGCTGCGTTTCGAATGCTTTTGTTTTATCATCAAAACTTCCTGACAGTGAGAGCATTGTCCTGTTGTTTGTGGTAAACCCTGCCCTCCGGGCTCCGGAAGAGGCTTACACAAGCTACGTAAAGTCTTTTCTGTACATGATTTCAGAAACAGGTCCGTGCAGTGGAGCACAAAAGGAGCTTACTGGCAACTTACTGTTTGGATCGCATTTAGCACAATGTTTTTTTTTTAAATGTTTTGGTCTGTCGTTCATTCGCTCCTGATTGCGAGAAAGACATTTTTCATAATAGATGCTTCTCAAGTTCACTTTCATGAGGACACAATGAGCTTGGCTTTGTTGTGTCCCAGCCTGCAGAAGTATTGCAAAATTATTCAAATTTGGCAACAGATGCTTTTGTACTTTTTTTTGGTTTTATATGACGTCATCTTAGTAAATATTCAATTTTTGTAGTAATGTGCTGTTGTATTTTTTCTTTCAAAATTAAAAGCTAATAAAAATGCAAGATTACTCCCAAATTATTTAGACATGGACTCATCTCGTTGTGAAACTTCTGGTAACTGTCTCTTTAAAATGGATGCAAGCAAGCGTGGAAAACATCTGTAATATTTACTTGCTCGTCAGTGTTTTCGAGGCTGAATGTGCATACACATGCCTCCGTGTCTTTGTCTTTCCCAAAGTGGCACTTTATGCCTGGACTGGCAACACCTTTCCTCCTCTTTCACTCTGGACAATAGCAGAGAGAACCAAAGAGCTTCTATTTGTCCACATCCTTTGTCACGCCGTATTAGTGTAATTTCCAGCCACCTGAGGCCATCACGCTCGATCAAGGGCCATCTATACACACAAGTCAAAATCATTCCATTCATAAGTCACCTCAGTGGTATTTAAATGAAGCTTGGGATTTAAGACTTCCTCTTTGCTCAGTGGAATTCACCCGGCCTTTTGGAGCTACCTTTGTGTGACTTATGTGCCTCCGGTGGATTAGGAGTACTCAAAAGCCATTTAAATCACAATCCTCTGCGTTCCAAAGCAATGCTGGAAGGACAATGTAGTGTAGCGAAGAAAGAGGCTCAACAAGTACTAGGCTGATAGTTATAAAGCAGCCATATTCCAAAGAAGGGCCTATGAATAAAATGCAAACCCCTCTATTAGGGGGATGTGCCTGAACTTGAGCTGAAAGGAATGTTTTGGATTCACAAGGATCCTGTGTGTGAGACTGTGTGAGACTGTGTGTGTGTGTGTGTGTGTGTGTGTGCATGAGTGCGCTGTAAAGCACAGCACGACTATATGAACTGACCCCTGGTTATTATGTTCCACGTATGCTTAGGAATTCAACACAAAAGCTTTTGCAAAGTCAGTTAAACCTTTGCAGATGTCGTCTGCCGTGATCATCAGCTCATACATGATATAGTCATGAAAGATGGCCTCTGTGTGCAAAACATCTGTGTGAAAAATTATGCATGCTTTCAGCCGACTACAGTCATGCTATAGATCTGGCTGTATCTGTTTTTGTCATGAGAGGCTGTTTGTGTGCCACCTTACAAGACTGTGTTTGTTGCGTCGCACGTGTGGTCAGAAAAAAGCGAGCCCATTTCCTTCTGAAAAATGCCGGGGATGGGACATAAATCTACCCCGGCTCCCGGTGGGACGTCATGGAAAACGGAGACCTTAAAGGCAGGCAGGCAGGCAGGCAGGCAGGCAGGCAGGCAGCTAGCTCGGGGGAGGAACGCAAACATCAATCGTGGAATCCAAGGAGAACGTGTTCTGGGTCCTGTCGGATGCTTAAACCCGGGCCAGGAAGTGTGTGTGTGCATGTGTGGTTGAGCGTGCTTGGCTTTCCTCGGCATGTGTGCGTCTTTGCGTGGACGCGCACCGCAAGTTTCAGTGTGTGCGAGTGAGCGTAGACGCCTCTGAAAATGCCTTCCCAGGCTCCCCTCTTCTGGGGTGGAAATGGGGCAATAAATAGCAGGGTATCTCCTGGCGGCGCTCCAGCTACCGAGGCTCTGGCAAGGAAGTGACTCATTTCAGTGGAGAGAAAAGGAGGGGGTGGGTGTGGGGGGGGGGTGGATAAGAGGATTTTTGTGTCTCTTATTATCAGTCAGCCAAGGCAAACCACACTGGCAGGCCAAAGAGGGAAGAGAAGGAGGAGGTGGGGAGGAAGGGAAGGTGGCT
>VUQH01067494.1:52324-86340 GCA_015106775.1 Etroplus canarensis
ACTCTTTTTATATTATATATATATATATATATATATATATATATATATATATATATATATATATATATATATATATGTGTGTGTGTCTTATGGTTAAGGAAAGTCCCTTTCTCACTTTAGTTTTGAGTTTGCATTTCCAGGAAAAAGAACTCTAACTGAGGGCTCCCTGTGTTTCAGGTAGGCAAAGTGAAACACCTGAGTAAGTAGAGGATTATATTTTATGTATCTGTAGAATAAGTTGAACAAGGGGCATAAAATTGTGCTGGAACTAATGACAGACAAGACTTCTGAATTCACTCGTGTGTAAAAGCAAAGTCACATTGTCCATTTGTGCTTCCACTGACTTCCACTGCATGGACAAAAGTATTGGGCCGCACCTTGTAGTCACCGGATTCAGGTGGTTCATTCTGCCCCACTGTCACGGATGTATAAAATCAGGCACTTTAGCCACGCAGTCTGCCTTTATACATTTGTGAAAGAATGGCGTTGTTCTAAAGAGCGTGCTGAATTTGAGTGTGGTGCTGAAAGAGGATGCCGCTGTTGCAGCAAGTCAGTTCTTGAAATTCCACCGTAAAGTGTAAACGGTATTGCAAAGTGGAAGTGTTTTAGGAATCACAGCAACGCAGCAACAAAGGGTCTGACCATGTAAGGGTTACAGAGCGGGGTCAGTGAGCGCTGAGGCGCATAGTGTGTAAAAGTGGCCAGTGCTCTGCTGACTCGTTAGATGCAGAGCACCAAGCATCCTCTGGTATCAACAAGAGCGTGCTGGGGGCTGCATGGCATGGATCTCCGTAACTGAACAGCAGCATGCGAGACTTGCATCATCAAGAACAATGTCAAGTGTCAGTCAGATGGAGGGGTGTAAGCACATCGCCACTTGACTCTGGAGTAGTGGAAATGCGTTCTGTGGAGTGATGAATCATGCATCTTTTTGTGGCAGTCTAATGGACGAGTCTGTGAAAGCCAGGAGAACATTACCTGCCCGACTACACTGTGCCAACTGCAAAGTTTGGTGGATGAGGGATAATGAAATGAAACAATTTCCCGCCTGGGATTAATAAAGGATTCTTTTTCTGATGCTATGGGGTTATTTTTTTGGGGTTCGCCTGGGAAATCTTAATGCTTCAGTTTATCAGGACATTTTGGACAATTCTAAGCTACCAACTTTTTGGGAACACTTTGGGGAAGGCCCTTTTCTGTTCCAGCATGACTGTGCCCCAGTGCACAAATCAAGGTCAATATTGGCATGGCTGGATGAGTTTGTCATGGAAGAACTTGACTGGTCTGCACAGAGCCCTGACCTCAACCCCAATGAACACCTTTGGGATGAACTAGAACAGAGACTGTGAGTCTGGCCCTCTCATCCATCAGTGTCTGATCTCACAAATGCTCTTCTGGATGAATGTGCAAAACTTCCCACAGACACACTCCAGAACTGTGTAGAAATCCTTCCAAGAAGAGTAGAAGCTGTTATAGCTGCTCCATATTAATATTTATGGATTTAGAATGGGGTGTCATAAAAGCTCCTGTAGCTGTAATGTGTAGGCGGCCCAATACTTATGTCCAAAGAGCGTATTTAGCAACCAGTGGCTACCACTATCACTTGTGATACTGTAACATTTTACTCTGCAGCCAGCCACACGATCAAAAATAAAGAAAACTTCTTAAAACGGACCTGCGGATTTTCCACTTTAACACTTTTATCTTCATCCGCAGCAGCGAAAGAATGAGCCGCCTGTTCCAATTATCAGCATTACACATCCGGTCTGAGGGGCCCTTTCAGCTGCATAATCATAAGTCACACAATGAAAAGCCACCACTGTTAAGCAGCAAACACCTACCTCCACTGTGTCCCATCTGACTTCCCAGGTGGGTGTGCAATATGGCAGACCTTTGTTCCGTGTGTGGAAAAGCACACACTGTCAACACGGGAGAGAAAAGCTAATATTTACCACGTACGGCCTCGGCTTTAATATTAGCTAGAGGCGCTAGTCGAGGGAGAACAGAGGCTTCACTCTGGTCTCTTTTCCTACCCAAAAGCAATTTTTAAAGATTTACTTTTTAAGCCTTTACTGCTTTATTTGACACGATAGAATAGAGTGTATCAGACTGGAATCAGATGCATGTTTTTTCTTGCCGCGGTCAGTAAAACTCCCCAGAAACCCACACATCTGCATCTCTCTTGGCAAATATTGATATTCACAGCGCGTATGGTCGTTTTTTTTGGCTTTATTAAAATAATATATTATTTGTAATTTCCACTTTCGCTCCATCGGCTTGAATTTCTGTGTCTAACAATAGCCTTGCAGTAATCTCCACCGTGATTTCCAATCCACACAGCAAATTTTCTGTTCATATTTTCCCCTCGGTGCTTGCGCTCCAGCAGAGTTCCAAACAGGAAATGATCTCGGGGCCATTTCTATCCTTGTAGCCCAGATCGGCAGAGCGCATATTCACCGCGTACTGGCTATGTCCCCCGTCTCAGGAAAGAACTCCAGACAAGTTCTTGTCCAAGCATTTCGCCTAAATACCGCATGAAATTGCCAGAGGATTTCAAATGAGTCAAGCTGTGGGGCTCTGGCGCAGGACCCACATCAATATCCTACTTATGCTGGTAGCCAGGTGTTGAGGGGAAATTTTCAATTGAATATTGTATCCAGCTTTGTGGGCGCTTGGGGAGCTGTATCTTGTGTGGATATTCGTTTCACCGCCTCACTATGCGCCCTGTCTCCTCTCCTTCCGTCTTGTTTTTGGCATTCCTCCGATCCGGGCCGAGTGTAGTCTGCTGCGGCTCCCACTTGCACACCTGCCATGAAGAAACAGCTGTGGCCCGGCACAACATCATTAGTGCAGCTGAAAGAGAAGGAAAGGCCTGCATAACCGTCCCCCCTGTGTTTACTCTCCCGAAGAGTTCAACTCTAGGGCATCTGTACAATGGACAAACATTTTTTTCATGATAAAGACGTGCAAAAGTTGCCCCCCCCACCCCTCCTGAAATTCTTACGGCTTGGACGTGTAACACGATCGTGTCAAAACCTGTGGGAGAGCGGGGGGGGGTGCTGAAAGAAAATTTTATACCTCTAGATGAATGTATCCTTTTCGGGTGTTCACTCCCCTCCAGCTGTATAGTGGATAGCTGCGAGGGTAACCCTTTATCCCCATACCGCTGAGACTGTTCCACAGGCACGACCAGGGGTTTGGGTAAAGACAAACGCTCTTAAAAATGAGGTTTTGGCCCATATAGATAAGACATCACCTCGTAACTCTGGACCAGAAATCCCTCATCAAGCTGCACATTTATAAGCAATCAAGACGCACAGGAATGTATTACATATAGTACGGCAATCAATATGCCCTTAGTGCACGTGGAGGACAAGGACGGAGGAAGTGCTTCCATTGATTTGTAGAGACACTGGAGCGTAGGCTTCTCTATTCTTTCAGAAACAGAGGAGGGAGATTTGACCCCTGTGGGTACCAAGGGCTGCTCCAGAAAGCAGACGCCAAGCCACAGACCCAAGACTCCGCTGTAAAAAATGTATGTTAAATCTTCTGTCTGATCCAAAAAGTATGATGGGTAAGAATTTCCTGTTAAACAAACAAACAAACAGACCCCCACAATAATAATAATAATAATAATAATAATAATAATAATGATCACAAGACTCTTCTCTGATGAATCACAGTTCTGCAAACATATACACTGACACTTGAGTTGTGTCTTTTGCTAGCTAATGATTGATTGCATCAATGCAGTATGTATTTACAGTGCTATTTATGATCCTTCCATAAGGAACTGCTTCTAACAAACTTCAGTAAGTTCAGTCTTCTTCCTGTGGGAGACAGCTGCACTGATTTCTGGAACGCTCTCAAAAAAGAATGACTTTTTGAAACAGTTACAGAAGTTGTCAGATGTAGCTCCTCCACCTTCAGATGTCGGAAGCGAGAAGGGAGCGAGGGTTTCATGCGCTATAGTATGAGGATACCAATGCCCTCATTGATTCATGACTGTGTGCACGTTTGTTTGTTCTGTTGGTGTGTGAGTGGGTTTGTGTCTTAGCAGGATTATGTAAAAAGATATAGACGAATTTGTATGGAAATTTTACCGGAGCTGGGTCTTGGTCCAAAGTAAAAGTGATTACATTTAAAAGAATCCAGATCTGGATTTTTTTTGAAGGATTCTACAAAATTGCGAGATAAGGCTGGTCGGCCTTGGCAGAGGTGTGCTACTACTACTACTCACAGCAACAAAGACCCAAAATGCAATCTGTCAAATCAGCACCAATGACTTTCAAACAGAAACAGCAACCTCACCACAGGGTCAAACTGGCAGGAGTATTTGAGCTTTTATTTGTATAACATGGTTGTGAAGGCAGATTTTGTCCAGTCATCTTTAACTATAATAGTTCTAAACACCAAAAGGACTTTACATCCTCAAAATGATCAAAACGACAAATCAGTCATCCTCCAATGCCTGCACATAAGAAATGTTCTTATCCTAGGGCTTTACTTGCTGCTGCTGTTCTGGCAGATACTAATGGCACTGCAGACATGTGCATAAAGTGTCCTTTGGCAGCTGTGCTTTGCAATATTGGACATAGAGTTTAAAGAGTGACAAAGTTTATAAGCCTCAAAATAGTCAACCAGGGGACTGCAGGCCATGTTTGCACTTTGATTTGCTTTGTTTTCAACCCAATTATTTTCATTTTCGCTCACTTTTTCCTTTTGCTTTCGCTTGTTGCTTGGGTTCCCTTATTCACCTAAAAATACTCGGTTAGGTTTAGGCACCGAAAATTGCTTAACTAGGAAAAGATAATGGTTAAATGGGTTAAAATATGCCACTTCTCTGTAAAATGAGGCTTACCTAGTTCATTTTAATGCGGCACCTTGTGGTCCTTTAGGTCCATGTCTGATGAGTTGGGACTCACTGTTGTCATTCACCCTCTGGAGTCGACGGACATGGTGGCGCAGCCAAATCACGTGACCGTAAATCAGATGACGTAGCTGCAAGACTTAGCCTAGCCAAGTCTCGATTTCAACTTGTGTTGAAAGTGTGGGCTTCAACCTATATGCCAGTTTTTTAAATTGTGTTGATAGGCCGAGTAAAACAAGACTTCTGACAAATAATTTATGCCATGACTTTTCTGTGTATTTTTTATGTATTCAGTACGCTTTTAGCGCAGGAAGAAACGGTAAGGAGAGCACTTGCATGCTGAATGTGCTTGCAAGAAAACAAAAAGCAACTCACAGTCCTTATCCTATTGGTGGAACAATTCATAACATCAACCAATCAAAACTTGTTATGGCATTTAGTTGCTAGGGAAGAGGGGGAAGTCTTGGGAGTGATGGCAGTGAAAGAGGGATAGCGAGACATAGAGAGATATTGAGTTTTGAGAGATTTGTGTCATTGCGATGTGTCCCAGTGTGGTGGACAGAAACTGTTTTTTTGGAGTATCACAAACAATTTGTGTGGAATCTCCGACTGTTTTTGAAAATAGCTGTACAAAAAATGGCTGGGATATTGCCTGCATTTTAATGTAAAAAGTCACATATAACTTTGTTGTTTGCTAAGTTTGTACATAGGGTTTTGACATTTACACTTTATATTTTCATTCTTAGTTATAAAAAATGGTTTGTTAAACATAATTTTCAGAGTAAAAAAAATCTAAATTTTTTATGCACTAAACAAGGGAAGGTAAGCAGTTTTTATAGAGGTAAAATCAAAAGTAGTCAAAAACAGCCAATTACTGTATACCCTAGACTTCCAGAGGGTTAACCTGGTGCGTCAAAGCACAAACATATCCGTAAGCTGTCAAGGACTTTGACAAAATGGCAGTATTTGACACTTTGGAAAGCGGACCCGCTTTTGGCAGCCAGGGCTTGGTCTCTAACTGCTGCCCGATCCACATTTCATTCCCTCTCTGGGTTGGAAATGAGTTCCTTCCACAAATGGAGGAGTTCAAGTGTCTTGGGGTCTTGCTCATGAGTGTGGAGCGAAGGGAGGAGACTGATTGGATTGCTGCAGCATCTGTAGTGTCAGGACACTGTACTCAGTTGTAGTGGTGAAGACAGAGCTGAGTGCAGAAGCAGAGGTTTTGATTTAATGGTTGACCTACGTTCCTACAATCAGTCATGGTCATGAGCTGTGGGTAGTGACCTAAAGAATGAGACTGCGATTACAAGTGGTGGAACTGAGCTTTGTCCTTAAGGTGTCTGGGTCCTCCCTTAGAGATAGGGTGAGGAGCTCAGCCATTCGGGAGGGACTTAAGAGTAGAGCCGCTACTCCTCCACATCAAAAGGAGTGAGTTGAGGTGGTTCGGGCAGCTGGCTAGGATGCCTACTGTATGCCTGTATGCCATGCATAGGTGATGTGTTTTAGGGATGTCCAATTTGGAGGTTGCGAGTGTACCCCTGGACATGCTGGAGAGATTACGTCTTTCAGCTGACTTGATAATGCCTGGGTGGCTCCCCAGGAGAGCTGAAGGAGGCATCTCAGCTTAGACTGCTGACCCGGATAAGCAGCAGAAAATGGATGGTTGGATGGATGGATGAAAATTAGAACAGGCTGAGTTAAGATGATGGAGCCTTTAATGCTGAAATGAAGTTTTTTCCTCTTATTTTTACTGGTATGCAATGAAAATATGAACAACCAAGTTACTTGGATGACATACAGATGCAGCCTGACAAATCTGACGAAAAAGTCTCAAGGGCACAGTAATTTTTGTTTTACTATGCTCCAGATGGTTATGATCACTTATAATTAAGAGAAACTACAGGACAGTACAATATAACTTTTAGATTAGTTTGGCCATTTCACGTTGGCCATTGGAGCTTAATAAGTTAAATATGACTTAATTCCACTCTAAAATAGGTTCATTAAATCACACAATTTCCAAAACAACTGAGTTTATTAAAGTAATACTAAATTACTGGAAAAAGTGCTAAAAAGGCTGATGACTCCAATACTCTCTGGAAGCAATTATAGAAAGTGAAATCATTCCTATTTCCTGTTGGCCACCATTTGAATAATCAGTATGGGATTAAATAACCTGTTTAGATGAATACTTCTTGCAGTGGATCCCTACCGGAGAAAATCAATCCGTCACCACATGCACAGGAAGGAAGCCTGGGCTGGGGAGAGATACTGCTCTTAATGACATGTCTCTGTGTGTCTGGACCAGAGGGGGAAGTAACCGGATATTTAAACAGAGATAAGAGTGTGTGCCAAAGGGGCCGGGATTGGATATGACTGAAACCCCATGGCAACCGTCCGGGGCTATCGGATATGGAAAGGTAAATAGTAATGCAGTCGTAGCATGTTTTAATGCTGTAAATTAAAAGCTCATGTAACATTTATGA
Source organism: Etroplus canarensis (assembly GCA_015106775.1). Classification (NCBI taxonomy): domain Eukaryota; kingdom Metazoa; phylum Chordata; class Actinopteri; order Cichliformes; family Cichlidae; genus Etroplus; species Etroplus canarensis. The sequence goes on from VUQH01067494.1 coordinate 59,681, forward strand.
GAGGGTGATATATTGGTGGTTACCTTGAGCCAAGTTTTCATTAGTGATTTCCTCCATGCTTTTAGCAGTGCAATTGTTTTAAATCAAGATTTGGAACGTGCTTTTTCGCTCATCAGGATCTGTAAGCTGAAATCAGATATGATGTAGTTCCATACGAGAACCTTCACTGCCATGCAATGATGAGGGAGATGAAAGTATATTTTACTTAACCCTCAGAAACAAGCGGAAGAAAGAGGATGAAAAACGTGCATGGTGGTACATCCTGGGAAAGATAGACCCTGAAGAAAAAGATATTTAAACGCTGTGTATTTATTCAACCAATATCTGTGACAGTTTGAGTCCACCCCCTTATTTTTCTATAGATATACTTTCTATACTGATGTAATCTACTCCCACATTTCCGAGAGTGGCCTTGAATTCTCTCGGAGAGCAGGCCTGAACTTGTCGCATCCAGCTGTGGGTTATAAAATACATGTTACTCACAGCTTAATCACAACCTGTATTGTGGCTGTAGTCAGGTCTGTTGAAGCTACTGTGAGGGGAGGAATTATCTCTATCTCCTTGTATTACCAGTGCTTTGGGGAGAACTGCCCTTTTGAGGCGTCATCACTGACATGTGATATTTATCATTTATGTTTAATGTCACTAAAACATTTAGGCTGGTGTGAGGATGTGATTTGATGGCACATTTGACCACTGATCCCAGAAAGGATAGAAAATCTTTTGAAACTTATCCATAAAAATGTGATATTCTCAGTTAGACCACCACCCAGACTTGGCAGGGTCACTGAGAGAGACAGAAAGAGACCCAGCCGAAAAACTGAGCCTTCATTAGATTTTGCTGCATTCAAAAAACGCACTTGTAATGCACTGCGTTGGTCAATCAATTACATAAGAATAAGGAACTTAAGCAAAGGGTTTAACCCAGAGCCAGCGCCTTTGTGCTTATATATCAACTGTAACTTCAGGACCAATATAAAGTGGCTGTACCAGCTCCGAGTAGTGCTGCTAGCCCTCCACATCAAAAGGAGCCAGTTGAGGTGGTTGGGGCGTCCCACCAGGACGCCCCCTGGGCACCTCCTAGGTGAGGTGTTTCGGGCATGTTCTACTGGGAGGAGGCCCTGGAGGGACGCAGACCCAGGACACACTGGAGAGATTACATGTCTCGGCTAGCTTGGGAACGCCTTGTTGTCCCCCCAGAAGTGCTGGAGGAGGTGGCCGGAGACAGGGAGGTCTGTTTGTCATTGCTTAGACCGTTGCTCCCATGACTCAGACCCAAATGTGTGGCAGAATTAATGGCTGATGATTAAAATACTTTGGTTGTTCCATTTATTGATGTGTTGATCATACCTTAACGCATGAACGAGATGCTATTAATTCATTCACATGCCTGTTAAGATGTTATAATGTTTTTATGATAATTCATGCATATCCTTAAAGTGTTAGAATGTTTAGTTCAGATTCACTCATACTCCTTATGGTTTCCACACCCTGATACTATTGCAAACATTTTTTATGTCTAATATACAGTGGATGCAAGGACAATCCACCAGCATCCTCTGATAATTTAACCTGTGTGACCAATAGTCAATATTTCCACTGTAGGCAGCACATTTCTGGGTAACTGATATCTGAGCCAAGGCTTCCTGTACCATGTACCTGTCCCTGTTTACAGTCTGACTGTAAATGCAGATACATTTAAAGAACCCAATAAAAAGCTAAATCATTGTCAGATGATAAGAATAGTTTCAAGACTGCATTTCAGCCAGCGTGCTCTTTAATCTCTGCATGGACTCTTGAAATGCAAGCAGCCAAAGCCTGCTCAAATGTGATTGGTCATTTCTACTCAGACTACAGATGAAAAAAAAAACATATCTTTTCCCTTTCCTAAAGATTTAGCATTGTCATATGTTAATTTTTAAACCCACATTAACTAAGATGCCCTTGAACATGGCATTAAACCCCCAGATTGGAGCGTCACCAGAACTGATACTTACAGTACCTTTAGATACCAAAATTTTAAAAATATGATTATACTTTTCATGTACTGAGGCTGCAGTTCTTCCGAAACTGATAGGGGCAGCAGGATTTCTAGTCTATCCTTACATGCCGAAGAAGGATGCCCACAAACACAGGAAAAACTACAAATCGCACAGCAAAAACTACAGGTGGAAAATGGTGACTAACGCACCTGCCCTGATAGCTCCAATAAGAAAGGCAGTCAAACTACTTCAATAGTTGATTCACAAAAAGCAGGATGCAAATGATGCCATTGTGCTTTTCAGTCCAAGGGAGGAAACACTTTCCACTTTAGCGAAGCACCTAAAAGAGACCAGCATCCAGACCTGATGAAAGAATTCAAGGTTTCAGTTCATATTAACGCCATCTAAAGTATTATCCTTCTATTTTTATCTATTATTTTATCTTGAAATATACATTATCATTTAGACTGAGACAGCTGGCACTGCCATTATGAAGTCAGCTGTGTTTAACTGGCTAAAATGTTTGCAGTGGCTATAAATGCTGAAGGTATTATAATGTGGCTAATGTTAAACCTTGTGCTACCAACACTGATATATTGGTGTTCCTTTCAAAACCCTGAAATGGTAAAGAAAGGTTGAAAAGCCATAAAAAATGATGCCATTTATAGGAATCATTGTGGCATCTATGCAAAGTGTTACACTGCTAGCAAGCTAGTTTTCAGATGTTTTTAATGAAGGAGTTTGTGGATCTGTTAGCACTGTTGCCTCACAGCAAGAGGGCCCAGGTTCAAATCCAACAGCTGGCTAGCTTAGGCACCTTGGTGTGGAGTTTGCATGTTCTCCCTGTGCTTGCGTGGGTTCTCTCCGGGTGCTCTAACTTCCTCCCACAGTCCAAAGACATGCAAAGGGGCAAGGTTAACTGGAGATTTTAAATTGACTGTAGGTCTGAGCGTGAGCATGAATGGTTGTCCGTCTCTGACTGGCGACCTGTCCAGATTGTACCCTGCCTTTCACCCTATGACAGCTGGGATAGGCTCCAGCGCCCCCTGTGAACCTGAACTGGATAAGCGGAAGAAGATGAATGAGTTTGTTTTTAAGTACGTGGGATAATCTTTGTTTCTTTTTAACAGTGGTCTTGAATTTTACTGGCACTGGTACCGGCAACTCAGTTTCGGGTATTGTGACATCCCTATCACTGACTGCTCTCGTAGCAACGAGTAAAGTCTTTCATGAATCAATTAAGGCTTAAATTAAAACCTGGAGAGAATGAGTACACTTATAAAATAAGATTTAAGAAAGGGAAAGCAGCAGAGTGTCATCCCATTTCAAACCGTTTTCACTTTCGCACCGATCCCTTCATCAGTCAGCTCACCACATTGTTATGTCTTCATCGCCAAATCAGATTCCCCCTCCAAGTTCCAGATCAGCACGACATCTGTAATAGAGCAGCGTGGTGCTCGAGATACACAAACGCAGAGCTTTTCTGTTCCCTAACTTGAGCTGAACCTGAAAGTGCATGGAACATATCTTTCCTTCACAGTCTATGATAATACTCAGAGACAATGCAGGCTTTGCCAAAGGAAATGATTAAACTCTATTTTGCGCTATGTTTGTTTTAGTTTTGGTTCTTCTGGAAGATACTGGGATGTTTTCTTAAGTCTCAAGTGCGTGGTCTGTGAAGCTGCTGTAAATTTTTTTAAAACTCTGTAAATCCAGTTGACATTTATACAGTGTGACTGTGAGTTGGATGATGGAGTAAACTTAAAATCCAGCACTGCAAACATTCTTATGGTACAAAGCACGAGTTTATGGATACTACAAGGTATGATCAAAAAGAGAAGAGGCACATGAAATCTTTACAAAACAAAACTTATGATTTAAATTTGGCCAATTTCCTATTCAAGGTCATCTTCTTGGGCATGTTCAGACAGCTTCTAGCACGACCGCTATTTATTTTACATCACCATCTGGAGCCCCATTCCGGCCACTTGCACTGTGCAAAGTCCTCAAACTTTCACGATGATAGTTTTGCATGGAGGAATCCTCGCGGCTTTCAAGTGAAAAAGCCAATTTCCAAGCCCAAAAGGCAGCATGTCAGGTGAGGAGGTGCACCAAGAGCATTTTCTGTCAACACTCATCAGGCTGTGTGCTGTGAATTCATCCCCCAGAGCGAGAGTTTCAGCATGGAATTCTACTGGACCGTACTGAGGTGCCTGAGGGAGAACATTCAGAGAAAACTGGTGCGTGTCAGCTTGCCATCTCATACCGGCACAGAGGGGACTGAAAGCCAGTTTTTTTGGCCACACAAACAATCTCCACTCACCACCTAGGCCACTCGCCAGGTTTTGCTTCCTGCAATTTTGACCACTTACTGAAAATGAAAATCAAATTGAAGGAACACCACTCTGACGTACTGGATAAGAAGTACAAGGTGACATAACAGGACTTCACTGAGAGATCTATAAATAAATGCTGCACTGAAAATGCTCCACGAGTGCACGACATGATGAACTTGAACATGAGACTAGACCTTTTTTGATCACACCTCTTAAAGTTTTCCAACAGCAACAATGTATTCCTTTGATGCCTGAAAAAGCAATGACAGCTGAAGGGAAGAGCATATTGGACAAAGTATCTGTATCTGAATGAGGAGGCTAGGGTATCATAGTTTTTGTGCGACCGATCGGTTCTGAGCCACCATTGCTTGTCAGCAGCCCACCTCATATACTTCATCCATGTTTCATACACTTATAACTGTTGGCAAGTCTGCAGTCTAACCTCCTCTGGCCATGGAATCAGGTGATGCTCAGCAAAAGGATTTGTGGCAACTAGATCCTTTTGGCATGGGAACAGGAATTTTCATTACAATGATCTTGGGTGTGGCGAGCCAGGAATGTATCCTCAATAGGAAGGAGGGGAATATACTGAGATGAAGTAGGGGTGAACAGTAAGACATATGTTTTTTGCTGGGTCACATTTCCTGTTAGTCCTTTGCCTATTTATCCACTTTACAAATACAGGAACTATATCTTGGGGTTTACCCTCTCATCAGTTTGATTGAGCCTTCTGAAATATGCGAATCACGCCAAGATTGCGTTAAAGCTGCACCAGGTAGTGTCGCACATACAGTCTGAGGCCCAAATCATAGTAAGGCGTCCTGTTACGACCTTGTTTAGGTTACCATGGGGAGTAACACAAGAGGTTGGCTAATGACATTTGCCAAAACAAACACAAGGGAAAAACGCTAAAACATGGTTCAGTGTAGTTTTAAATAACATAACAAAAACGAGCCGGCGAATATCGCGGGAAATGAAAAGAAGGCAGTGGCGGACAGACCGGAGCACCGTAACAGTTATAGCTTTTTTCCCAAAACAGTTCACTAAATGTGAAATGTACCCACGCATTTTTGAACTTCAAAAACTCCCAATGCCGTGAGATGGATGGCATCTGCATACTGCACACTTTTCAGACAGTCATGTTGATCTCATTGTCTTCAAGCTGAGAAAGGGCATTGCTGTTTCGAGGAAACGCTCTGCATGCGTTCTCACGCCTGCTATGATTGATGATGTTTGCATACTTGTTCTGTCACATCTGGAGAACTGTCAGCCCATCTGCTCAAGTTCTGCAGAAAAGCATCTAAAAAAAACATCAAACTGTACAGAACAGAGCAGACTAATTAGTTCTTAATTGTTCTTCCCACACTAACGTGCGTGAAATGCACGAATGACTATCCTTGTTAACTGGGGAATATTCCTGTAAACTGTTATGTGTATAGATATGCCACAGCTCCCTTATGATGAACTTTCATACACCTTTTTTTCACGATTATGTGACACATCAGATAAGTAGTAATCAGATAGTTATACCTTGCCCCTGCAGGATTCTATGAGGTCCTGTGAAAAACTAAGTACGCCTTTAATGCTTCCAAAGGAATTAAGAGGAAAAGTAGCAGCCAGATGCTGCTAATCAAATGTACTTGATTGATCTTCAGCCCGTGTGACCACCCCTACAGAAGCAGAAGTTTTGGCAGTTTGCTGGTTTGCATACAGGTGTGCGTTAACTCAATGCCCCAATCTTCCCAAGAGTGGTTGTCCCAGCAAATTTAGCCCAAGGACAGACCATGCAATGCTCAGAAAAACTGTGAAAAACCCAGGAGGTGCACTTCAGATTCTACAAGCCTCCGTTACCATGTTTAATATTAAAGTTCAGGCTAGTATGATTAAAGAAAGACTGGCTTGCTTGGAAGGGTTGCCAGGAGAAAGCCTTTTCTCTTTCAAAAAAGAAAAAAAAATGGCAGCATGGCTTAGGTTTGCAAAGATACATCTGAAAAAAACCACAAGACTTCAGGAACAATGTCCTTTTGGTAGGCGAGATCAAAGTACACAAGTTTGGCCGTAATGCACAGAACCATGTTTAATGAAAACCAAACAGCATATCAGCACAAACACATCAAACCCAACTGTCAAGGGGTGTTGAGTGGTGATGATTTGGGATTGTTTTGCAGCCACAGGACCTGGGCACCTTGCAGCTAAGGCTTAGCTGAAACTAGGTCATGCAACAGGCTAGTTATCCTAAGCACAGCAGCAAATCTACAACAGAATAGCTGAAAAAGAAAAGACTCACAGTGTTGTAATGACCCAGTCAATGTCCAGACCTCGACCCGACTGAAGTGCTGTGGTGGCGTGCTGCTTAAGCTGGTTCTACAAGCTCCCAAATTCATTAGGTTTCCTTAATTTTTCCCAGGACTGCATAGAATCCTGTGAAAACTTTCTTTGTCTCATGACTATATGCATGTTTATGTGAGTTTGATCTTTATATATGCTTTTAATAGGACCCCAGGAAGGCTAATGGTGATCCTACTAATGAAAGACCTTAATGACGTCTTATTTTATCTGTGAATCGGGCTGACGCAGTTCAGCTGAACACCAAAATACTGATTTTCTAATGATGGAGGGCATTTTTCACTTTTTGTTTATTATAAGGACATATTATAAGGACGTGTTGAGTCTTTATTGAAAATCAGTATTTTACCTATGTAAACAGTGTGGGTTTTATGTGGAGTATAACTTGCCCACTGAGGGGTTTTTGTATCTGTATCACTGAAAATGGCCTTGTGATGATTATTTATTTTGAAAGAGCCACACAATCTGATGTGTGGGGCTCCCTGCAGCGGGACCTCAATGTGTTTGTAATAACTTGCTCATTTGTAAGTCTGTCTTTTATCTAATCTCCACTTGAGTAATCAAACAGGTGTCTGGTGTTTAATCTGGCAACTGGACCTCCATATAGCAAGTTTTTCCACACTGTTTCCCCGCATCGAGATTTCAGTCTCTTTAGTAATGTAATGCTATCACTGCACTGTGCACTCACTGAGAACTGACAACCAGGAAACCGTGTCTGAAAGGTCTTTCTGATTGCGGGGTCACAATTCTGGCGGGGTGGAGCTGGGGGCTCACGGGGGCACAGCTCAGGAATTACTTCCACAATTGCAAAGTGAAAGCTGTTCTTAGAGGGGGTCGACAAAGAGCGCTCTGTCTGCGCCGTGCCTTTTGGTCCAGGAGAAATACTATCTGCTAATACAGCCCCCCCCCAAAATCCTGCCTCTTGGGCTGATTACGACAGCAGGGCAGGGTGGGCAGAGTGCCTCGCCAGTGCCACGTCCCACACATCCATTGACAATTGTTGTGGCTGGCTTTGTCCGTTTTTGTATGCAGGACAAAAGGAACAAAACTAGTTATTGTAAATTCTTTAGTGTCCGCACAAGAACCGTGAACTTATGACTGCCCGGTGCTTCTCGGTGTATAAGCAGCTTTATTGTTCCTCATGAGATGATGAAAATAAATGTCGACACAGTACACACAGACTGAAAATATCCCAAGTATCGAGCTGCATGAACGACAAATAATAAATATAAAGAAATTTTGCCTGGTCAAAGAAAAGTGTAACCATGACATTGTAACAACTATGTTCTTTATATGTTATTACACATACGAGGAGCCGCTAAACTTATACTTAGATTTCCCCTGTGGAACTGCAGGAAATAGTGCTGCTGATGACAGCCTCAAAAAGCCAAACTAACCAGTCCATTGTGCCTGCATTACAGCCATATGGCAATCCGTGGTCAAGCATAGTGTTCAGCACAACTACACCAGTTGAAATCCATAGTAGTTGGAGGGGGTCAAATACTGTCTTATGCTTATATTTCAGCTTCATCATTTTCGCTCCGCGTTGCTTCCCTGTGTGTAGATGCTCCAGGTAGTTGAGCGAAAGCATTTTTATATCAATTTGATGAGTCAAATTCGCATTTTACAATCGCCCACCACTTCATGAGGTATGCCTGTTCAGCTGCTCCTTCACGCAGATGTCTAATAAACCAGTTACATGGCAGCAACTGACTGCATTTTATCCTTGCAGACATGGTCAAGATGACCTGCTAAAGTTCAAACTGAGCATCAGAATTAGAAAGAAAGGTGATTTAAGTGACTTTGAATGTGGCATCGTTGTTGGTGCCAGATGGGTTGGTGTTTTAGAAAGTGCTGATCTACTGGGATTTTCCCACACAAAATGCCGTGTTGATGTCAGAAATCAGAGCAGAATGGCCAGACTGCTTTGAACTGATAGGAGGGCAATAGTACATCAAATAACCACTTGTTACAACCAAGGTTTGCAGAAGAACATCTCTGATTGCAAAGCACATTGAACCTTAAGGCAGATGGACTAAGCAGCAGAAGACCACACTGGGTGCCACAGTTTGGCTACAATTTGCACTGGCTCACTAAAATTGGACAACAAAAGATGGGAAAAAGCATTGCTTGGTCTGATTAGTCTAGATTTCTGCCGCAACATTCAGATCGTAAGGTCAGATTTGGCCTAAATACCATGAATGCATGGATCCATCCAGCTGTGCATCAACAGGCCAAGCTGGTGGTGGTGTAATGGTGTAATGGTGTGGGGGATATTTTCTTGGCACCCTTAGTACCAATGGAGCATCATTTAAATGCTACAGCCTACCTGAGTATTGTTGCTGACCATGTTCCTTTATGACCACAGTGTACCCATCTTCTGGTGGCTGCTTCTAGCAGGAAAACACACCATGTCGCAAAAAAAATCATTTCAAACTGGTTTCCTGAACATGACAATGAGTTCACTGTACTCAAATGGCCTCTACAGTCACCAGATCTCAATCCAATAGAGCACCTTCGGGATGTGGTGGAACGGGAGATTTGTATTACCTTTTTAAAGCCTGGACTTTACTGTTGATCTCTTTTTTGTGGTTTATTCCTTTAAAAAAAAAAAAAAGCTGTTCATTTCTTACATAGTTAATGTCAAAGTCCTTTAAGAATCTTTTTATTATTAAACTTTATTTAACCAGGTAAAGAACCCATTGAGATCAGGATCTTTCTCGCAAGGGTGACCTGGCCAAGAGGTCAGCAGCACAAACACAGTTGCAGGACATGACAGTATAGACTATAACATTGCGTTTTCAATAAGAAGTGTGGATGCTATACCAATTAAACAACAATACAAGATTTGAAAACACAGGCACCGTTGAGTGGTCTCACACTGTCTGTTCCTCAGGGTAGAACGGAAGGCTCCAAGTGGAATAACTTCAGGAAGTTTCAGTTCAGTCTGTAAAGTATTCCATGCCGAGGGGGCAGCAAAGCTGAAAGCTCTTTTTCCTAATTCGGTCCTTACCCGAGGAACAGACAGAACAAGTGTAGTACAAGAACGCAAAGCATAGCGACTACTTGTTTCTGCAATAAAGCACACAAATACGGAGGCATCAGGCCTAAGAGAGCCTTAGAAATCAGGGTCTGTGTGTCTGCGTGCACTCAAAGAAGGCAAGTTCGATTTCATACACAATTCACAGTGGTGAGTGAGACAACTACAGCCAGTGGCAAATCTCAGTGCTGAATAAAGAAACCCTGTGTCCAAGGACTGGAGGCATTTGGTTGGTGCACTCAAGTAAAGCACGTCCCCATAGTCAAGAATGGGCAAAAAGGTCACTGTCACTAATTTCCTTCTTAAAACGGGAGCTATAAAAGACCGCCACAACAGGCTTCTAAGGACTTTGATAGTTGCTGACTCCTGCAGTATCGAAACACAAAAAAACGAGGTCAGATATTTCATTAATGTCTTTCATTGGAGCTTCCCTTCTAACCTAAACGCTTACTGTTTTGAACTTGAAAATTCCAGTTGTTGATTAAAATTAGAGCTAATGTTATCAGTCTTTTAAATTTTGGAAAGTCTCTCACGAGAACCACAACAGGCATTATAAAAGTGTTTCACAGGCTGTGTACTACTCTTCCAGAAAAAAATCACTGAATTTTGTGTAAAATCATTGTTGTCTCTGATATGTTTTATGTACTTTTTCGCAATATGCTTGCTGTCAAATACTCTCAGTGCCATGCTACACATACCACACTAATTACAGCCTTAATAAATAACCACGGCAAAGGTTCATGAATATCTAACCCATGCTGGTTGGCCGACAGACTATCTATGATAAGGAGAACCGCAAAACCACAATAGCCCTTTGCACCAGCTGCCTCCCAACATGGTGTTTCAATACCTTAGAAAGTGAGGTCCATAAATGGTCAGATTATAAGCTCCACACTAGTGCAATATATGTCACTGGCTCCATTTAATCCAATTAGTAATCCTCAACCACACTTTCAAAGACATTAAGAGAAGGTGCGCCTAATCGCCGTGGACTCTGCAAAGATCCAGCAAAACATGTCCTCCCCCTCTGTCCTTCCAAAGCATTTCCTCTTTCCAGTTGTGCAGATGGTAACAGCTGTCTGTTGACAAGCTTGAGAATTTGCAGCAACTGGAAAAGCATTTAAATTTCTGTTATCAAAGGTGACTTTAGATATGTCTTCCAGACCCTCTCGATGCACTAAGTCTGTGGGATTTTGCTTAAGGACAAACAAAACCCAGAACTAAATTCCAAACTAAGACATTTTGATATTGTTTTCAAATTAAGCCTCTGAGCATGTTACCAAATTTTAAAGATTTACAGTCCGACTGATGAGGAGGAACTTGACTCAACAGCCCTGCCCACAGCAGCAGTTTCCATTGTTACTGTCTAACCTGCGTATGGACCAGTTTAACAGTGAAATACCTGGGAGTCTTCCACAAAGCAACTGAAAACTAAGGACATGCTTCTTTAAAATTTTTTTAAGTAAAAATGTGCTTCTTTTTTTGTACCACACATATACTATATGATAAAAACCATTGGGCTACCTACACCTACAAAGTCTTTTATGACATCCTATTCTAAATTCATGGCCATTAATATGGAGTTGGTCCCCCCCACCTGCAGCTATAACAGCTTCTGCTATACTGGGGGAGGCTTTCAAACAGATTTTGGGGTATGTCTGGGAATTTTTGCGCATTGATCTGGAAGATCAGTGAGCAAGAGGTCCTGGTATGCAATCTTCATTTTAGTTCATCCCAAAGGTATTCGACGGGGTTGAGGTCAGGGCTGTGCACAGCTCAGTCAGGTTCTTCCACTACAAACTTATCCAGCCATGCCTTGCTTTTTGCATTGGGTCACAGTCATGCTGGAAGAGAAAAGGGCTTTCCTCGAGCTGTTTCCACAAAGCTGGAAAGATACAATTGTCCAAAATGTCTTGGTAAGCTGAGGCATTAAGATATTTTTCTTCACTGGAACTAAGGGGCCCAGGACAACATCAGTAAAACAACCCCATAGGGTTATCCCTCCTCTACCAAACTTTACAGGTGACATGATGTCAGGCAGGTAACGTTCTCAGAATCAATCAGAATCAGAATACTTTATTAATCCCCGGGAGGAAATTACTTATGTTGCAGACACTCCTTTAAGTATGCTTAAATATGGCAATAAATATGACAACATGTCAATATTCTGTGCCTCGTTGTGCCTTTAAGTATACAGGAAATGAGTTATAGGTTCATGCATTATGTGAAACTGCACTACCAAGTGTGGCCACTATGCCAAAAACAACTTTCAGCCCAGCGATGTTCATTGGATTTGAAAGGTCTGCACATGAGAAATTATACTGACAAAAACCAAACAGCTCCCTCTTGTGGAGCTGCTGCAATATGTGAGTAGTGAATGGGTGGGTTTTTAATAAGCAATTTGCATGAACTACATGAAAAAACAAAAACACCACAATCTTGATTATATTGATAAATACACATAATACTTTTCATCAAAAATATAATATGCAGAAATAAGCAATTTAAAAGTCATTAAAAATATGAAACACTAACACTGACATCTGCTAATCCTACTATATAAAATATTCCCAAAGCATTAATTCCCTCCTCCTCCCTACTGAATGGGAAAGTATTGCTTGGCCAATCCTTTTTAAACTTCAGGAAGACAAAAAAATAAATAAAAAGAAGAGGATAAAATCTTTGGGTAACACTGGAGCAGATGATAGTTTAGGACAAGCAGGAGCAAAACAGAGAGATGAGATGCAAGCAAGTGAACTTCACCATAACAACACAAGCCCCTCCAGCCCCACTCACCTCCTTCCCTCGCTGCACCTCACCCTGCACCCCTCGGTCCTGAATCGCATCCAAATCTTATACATTCACAGGCTGGGACTGGCCAACTTTCACAGCTGTCACACATTTTCAACAGATTCCACCAGGCCTAGATGAGGCTGGGGAGAAGACATTCCTGTGCCATTACACATTGGCTAAAAGGAATTACCGTTAACATATGATATTGTGGAAGTGGGAAATTTGCCACCCCAACCTTGCCCAAAGCACTCCGGAACTCAGGGTCATGGATTTATTATCTCAGATGGCCCTCAGAGGTCACTGGGGGCTGTTTTTTTCTCCCTCTCTGTTCCGGCAAAAACCCCTGCAGCCCCAAGTGTGCTATTCATTAAGCACACTGTGTAGCTTTGTGTGTGTGTGTGTGGGGGGGGTTAGGATAGGATGGTGGGGGGTTTGACTCGCAGGAGTGGGAGACACATGTTACTGTTGCTCTACGGGTATTTGTCATAGGAACGGCATGTCTTGTCAGACTGAGAGGCCATTCCCAGCTGTTGGGCTGCAGCACCGTGATGCAGCCTGAGCCAGTCCCCACAGAGCAACCATGGCCACATAAACAGGATGCCTCTGATGTACAATTGCACAAGTGTGGGTGACCAATCCCAGTTAAACACAAATTGCTTTTTCATAAATGAGACTATGGTGTTATATTCGTCTGAAATGTCACTGTTTCCTTTCATTGTCTTACTTTTGGTACTTAAAATGTATGGGATAAAGCGCTCAGTGTTAAACATATTTCTTTACTATACTGGTTTTCAATCATACAGCAAAAAATGAAACAAAAGCAAATAAAAATTACTTATCCTGCTGCTTGTTTGTCAGGCACCTCTTAAGTTTTGTAACCTGGCCCACGTGGCATGGCTACCGTGACTGGGTTGAAGACATGAGTCTATGATCATGTCGGTCTTTAGTGCCACTTGATGATATATCAGTACAGGAGTTCAGAAATTCACAGGTGGTACAGAGGGTGGTGCTGACTTTTTCAAAAATATTGAACAAAAATTCACGATAGCTTTGCTTCCTGTTTTGACTTCTTCTACTCCAGTGCAGAGGTTTTTTTTCTGAGTGGTGACACCTTTTATTCAGGAAAGATTACAGTGAGTCTGGCGTGCAAGTATATATGGCAGTGAAGCTGTGGACGTGTCATATTTGGTGGCTAATGTGGCAACCATAAACAAGCCATTATTCCTATGCAGAAATTTGCAGACTGCCAGCTACAAGTTATAGCCGTGCCCTATCACCAGGGGGCAGTGTCAAAAACAATCAGTCTGTGGGCTAATGTTTTAGCGCTTGTGCTATTGTTGGTCCTTCAGCTATTATAAATCATAATGAACAACAAACTTCCACCCATCATTGCAATCAACCATATAAGCACTGGAAAAGATCCAGGAGCCCAGTCAGCTCCAATGGTAGTAATGGGTTTATCATTGGCCTCCCCCTGTGACCTTGATCTTTGACCTCATGATCTCTAAAATTCTCTCTATTCTGCTTACCAGCCTAGCGATTAACCATGCAATAATTGGCAAGGATCCAGCAGCTCAATCAGCTCCAATGGTGGCAGCTATATTTTCACTGATGACGCCATGAGACCTTGACCTTTGACCCCACAAAATCAAAAATGTTATCAGTTCTTCTATCCATAATGGCAATTAAGTATACATAATCTGGCTAGGATCCAGCTGCCTAGTCAGCTCCTACAATAGTAACAAGAATTTAATTAACGACTGTGTGACCTTGACCTTTTAACTCCACAATCTCATAAATGTTATGAGATCTTCTACCTATTATAGGTATTAACCACACAAAGTTTAGTAAAATTCCAGCAAACAAGTCAGCTCCTGTAGTGATAACAAGATTTGTAATGTTCGAACGGTTGCAAGGCCAACCCAGATATATAATGCTTCCCATCAGAGGCAAGACAGATAGATAGAGAAATAGATAGATCGTTCTTATTAAAAATTCTGAATTAAAGAATCAGTGTATAGTCAACAAAAATAAAATAAAAACTGAAACAGGGATTAATAGATACTTTATTAATCCCAAAGGAAATTTCGGGACTTCTTCACAAATTTCGTTACTTATCTGACAAACCTGGCACAGTTTGGCATGTGGAGTTGGATGGGCGAGATGCAGGATGGGCTGTGTCTCATTATGTGCTAAGTGCAGGGGAACTAAAACAAAATGCATTCAAGCAACTTTACAGACGTTCAAGGAGGGAGAGCTCACTCGCAAATTCCACTGTTGGCTTCAGAATTGACAAAGGTGAAATATAAAACTACTATAATTTTAAAATAGCTAGAGGGCATTTTATTTTCATGATTAAAGTCTTGTCAATTATGATATTTATCTTGGAATGTTTCAGTGCTTTTAGCTAAATTGAGAGACCTCCTACAGTCCACTGGCTAATAAGCTTTGGAAAATGCTCCCAAGCACCTGCAATGTTGGCACATTCAGAATCTCTACTCTATTAAAAAGTCTTTTTTTCTAAACACTCACAACAGCTAAATATTTATAGAAAGTCACCGTGCCAAAGTAACCGACTGCATTTTCTAAATAAGCCTTATTCGAAAATAAGGTCCAGATGTTTCACGTTTTTGGTGCACGATGCAGACGGCTGCGAGGAGTCAGCGTATGTTTTCACCGTTTCCATGACTGGGAGCACGATGATGGTTCCTTTAGTAATTTCAAGGCAACCCCAGTGCTCCACTTCCTGGAAGTAAAACAAAACTATGTTGTAGCCTGCGTCATCCACTGAGTCAACTAAACAGTCTGCAGGGATATCTGTGAGAGAGTCCAGACACAGTCATTCCTCCTTCCTCGCACTTCCATGACTGTTCAGTTTCCTCACTGGCAGCACACCGGGTCCAACGCAGAACATCATTTCTGGTCTGTTCCAGTATGGTATTACGTTCTAGGATAGCTCCCAAGACTTTGAGTAATACGACAGAATGTGTGGAACTGACTCATTTAAAATGATTTTGCCCATGACAATGAAAACCACCTTCACCAACTATGCTCCCACAATAGTTTAAAGTGATAAAGCAGCTCTGGCCAATTTTATTAAACCCCCCGAAAACATGAACATAAATAAATCCGCCAAAAATTAGTAAAAAATGTGTTGACCTCAAAAATTCACAAAGAAAGAATAATATAACCATTCCAACAGCACCAAAGAGTAAAACAATTACTGCAAATGTGGACTACTGAATATTAGGTCTCTCTCGTCTAAGTGCCTGTTAGTGAACGATTTGTTCCACAGAAACCTGGTTACAGCAGGAAGAATACACCAGTTTAAAGGAATCAACCCCCCCGAGTCAGACTAACTGTCAGAATCCTCGAAGCACAGGCCGAGGACGAGGAGTGGCAGCAATCTTTAACTCTAGCTTACTGATCAACCAAATACGTAGACAGAGTTATAATTCATTTGAAAGCCTTACTCGTAGCCTCGATCACCCTGATCGGAAAACTCAAAAGCAGATTTTATTTGCTGTTGTCCGCCTGTCCCTTATTCAGAGTTTTTATATGAATTCTCTGACTTTTTATCCAATTTAGTGCTCAGTTCAGACAAAATAATTACAGTAGGTGATTTCAACATTCACGTAGATGTTGAAAATGACAGCCTGAACACTGCGTTTCATTCATTGTTAGACTCAGTTGGCTTCTCACAAAATGTAGAAACTCATCGTTTCAATCACACTCTTGATCTTGACCTGACATATGGCGTAGGAACCGGACATTGAATAGTATCTCCTGAAAAGCCCCTTGTGTCTGACCATTTCTTAATAACATTTGAGTTTACAATGATGGACTACACAGCGCTAGGGAGAAAATTTCACTACAGTAGATGTTTATTGGAAAGTTCGACCTTCACCATTATTTTCTTCGATGCCATGTGTCAACACAATGCAGGGCAGCTACCTAAACTTTACTTGCACTGAGGTTGACTATCTTGTTAACAGTCTCACAACCTCACTACGTACAACTCTGGATATTGTAGCTCATCTGAACAAGAAAGTAGCAAATCAGAGAGGTTTGACTCCCTGGTTTAATTCTCAAACACACGTCTTAAAGCAGGTAACATATAAACTGGAGAGGAAATGGCGTTCCACTAATTTAGAACGCCTTCATCTGGCCTGGAGAAATAGTCTATCTATAAAAAAAACTGTGGAACCGGCTCCCAGTTTGTGTTCAGGAGACAGACACCCTCTCTACATTTAAGATCAGGCTTCAAACTTTCCTTTTTGATAAAGCTTATAGTTAGGGCTTAGTTATGCTGCAATAGGTTTAGGCTGCTGGGGGGCTTCTTATGATATGCTGGGCATTTCTTCTCCACCCACCTCTTTTCACTCTCCATGTATTTATTTATTACTGCTGCATGTTGTCTTCTCACTCCATAGTCTGTGTCTCCATTTGCTCTCCTTTCTTCTCTGTCCCCTCACCCCCAATCGGTCAAGGCAGATGGCTGCTGCTTCCTGAGCCTGGTCCTGCTGGAGGTCTCTTCCTGTTAACAGGGAGTTCTTCCTTCTCACAGTTGCCGAGTGCTCTGATTGTTGGGGTTTTCTCTCAAACACTGTAGGATCTTTACCTTACAGCGTAAAGCACCTTGAGGTGACTTTTGTTGTGAATTGGTGCTATATAAAGAAAATTGAACTGAATTGAATTAAACTGAACAGTATCTATTTGAATTCAGAACTGCC
Organism: Etroplus canarensis; assembly: GCA_015106775.1. Lineage (NCBI taxonomy): Eukaryota > Metazoa > Chordata > Actinopteri > Cichliformes > Cichlidae > Etroplus > Etroplus canarensis. The sequence goes on from VUQH01067494.1 coordinate 76,911, forward strand.
TTAATTCTTCACTGCTTAGATTTAACATGGTGCCGGAAACATTCCTCAGAGATTTTGGTCCATATTGACATGACACCATCGCACAGTTGCTGCAGATTTGTCAGATGCACATGCATGACGCAAATCCCCCGCTCCACCACATCCCAAAGGTGCACTATTGGATTGAGATCTAGTGTCTGTGGAGGTCATTTGAGTACAGTGGGCTCACTGTCATGTTCAAGAAACCAGTCTGAGATGATTTGAGCTTTGTGACTTGGTGTATTGTCCTGCTGGAAGAAGCCATCAGAAGATGGGTACACCGTGGTCATAAAAAGATGGACATGGGCAACAAAAATACTCAGGTAGGGCCCAATGTGTGCCAAGAAAATATCCCCCATATCATTACACCAACACTCGTTGCTACAAGGCAGGATGGATCCATGCTTTAATGCTGCTAACGCCAAATTCTGACCTTTCTGTTCAAAAGTTTGCAGCAGAAACCGAGACACATTGGACCAGGCACCATTTTTCCAGTTTTCTATTGTCCAGTTTTGGTGGGTAGTTTTCCAACAGGAAGGCTGGTTGTTCAATCCCTGGCCTCTCCAGTCTACATGCTGAAGCGTCCTTGGGCAAGACACTTAACCCCAAAATTGCTCCCAATGCATCCATCGGTGATTGAGGCTTGTAGTAGAATGCGCTTTGAGTGCTCCGTCAGAGTAGAAAAGTGCTAAATAAGCACCAGTCCATTTACCATTTAAACAGCTGATTTTTGGCATGGTTGCATGATACATGTGGGCACTTTATCTGTGGATAATTCTGTGCAACTTTTGGTATTTCTGTCAGAGCTTAAAACGAAAACATCACTTTAACAAGTTGGAGCCAGCAAATACATTTATGTCTAAAAGGGGCTGTCCTGACTTTGCACTTCTAACAGTAGATAGCTGTAAGTAAATCGCTGATGCTGAGGAATGTGAAAACTCTTTTCCAGTCCAGCTTGCATCACTGTGCTTATTGTAATCCCCCATATAAACTGTAAATCTTTGACAATATACATGAGGGTCTTGTCCACGAATGTATTCCACAGCACAGACTAAACATACACATTCCTCAATGGAATGGGTTAAAGCGAGTGTACACAAAACTAAATACAAGCTTTGAAGCCTGTCCTGCTGATATTGATATCACTGCAGCACCTGATATTAAAAGAATTCCTGCCAGATGACTAGAGGAAAAAAATGGTCTCACTCTTCTCTGCCTACGGGCCAGGGTTCTTAACTTTCCTTTTGTGCGAACGAGGATACGGACAAGTCTGTCATTTGACCGTCTCTCTCTGCTGTGTACACTTCAAATGCAGCTCTGACAGACTATGAATCATCTGTTAGGAAACTAGGTTAGAGCACAATAGGCTCTTCATAAAGTAAGGCCAGGCGAGGTAGTAAAGCTGGAGAGAACTTATGCACGGCAGCCATCTTGGAATCCAAGTGTGAGGAAAGACTGCATAACAGCCCCGTTTGTTTTTCTTTTTGCTCCGTTAATTTTCAAATTCATTTTAGGGTGAGATTCATTTCAAGTTGAGGCAATAAAATCCTTGCAAAGTACGCCGGGAAGGCCGTTAAACGGGAACTCCAGCATTAAAAATGACCCACGGTCTTTCTGTATTTACATATGCTATGCAAAAAAATAATCTCTGCTTTGCACAGTGGAGAGCCTTTTCTCACCATGTATTATTAAAAATAAGTTCAATATTGACACTGTAGGCTTATAGTCGGGAGAAGCTGGGAATGTTGCCTAAATATTTTAACAACTTCTCTTCAATTTATACCTCTTTTCCCCCATGAGTGTTCCAGGCCCTCTGTAATATGGACCTTTGGCTGCGCTCTGTGTCCAGTCTACCTTACAGCAAGGAAATTAAATGTTAAATATTTACCATTCCCCTGGTATGTGACCCCACAGATTCCAGCTGTGATGGGTAGCAGCCACATTCCTCCCACAGGAAGTTTATCCTTGCTCGTTTTTTTTTTTTTTTTCCTTTCCTCGCTGTCCTGCACTGCTTTTGAACATGGCCATTGGCTTAGGCATCAGCCTAAATCTCTGTCATGAAATACACTAACATGTCACATGTGCCACTGCAGTCTGCTGTGAGGCTTTCCAGGACTAACAGGAAATTTTCGGTGCCTGTCATACGGGAGGTGAGATCCTTCCAGCTCTGTCCCGCCAGATATCGGCGCCGTTTGATTTGGGCCTTTATTTTCTCAAAGCAATGACGAAAACATATTTTAACCTTTGATTTCCACAGCGCGCTGCTGTGTCATGCAGGAAAAGATAAGTTTTACAGTTTTTTTTGGAATGGTAAAAAAAGGAATGCGCAGGAGAAAAACAGGTAGGGCAGTGGGGGAGGCTTGAGTGACCTTGACTTGACCTTGAAAAAGTGAATAATGACGTTTTCATAGCTAGCAGTAGCAAGGTAAGCTGAATACTACCCTTTCATGGAAAACAAACAGACAGGTTATATTTTATGTGAAGATGTGGATCTAGATTGTGGGCTGGTGTCTGCATCTTCAGAGGGGCCAAAGCTCAGCGCTCAAGAAAACTGAGCTGTAAGATGTGCTTAACATTAGGAGAGGATAATTTAATCTAACTCACAATCTTTTGCTAACCCTAACTAAGTAGTTCTTGTGCTTAAGCCAAGAGTTTCTGGTGCCTGAACCTAACCGAGTCAAGTGAAAATGAAACTCAGTTGTCCCAAAACCGCTATCATTGTAAGAGCAGCCGCACACAAGGTGTCCTTTGGCTCCTGTGCATCGGCACTGTCTTATGGCTTTATAGATATAAGTCTGCCACTCCAAAATCATCATTTTTCAATGTAAAGGGTTACTGGTGTGAGGGCACAAATTTAAACCACATTTTCCTAACTCTAACCAAGCAGACTGTAGTGCCTAAACCTAACCAGCCGGCTAATGGGCAACTGAAAAGCTGGTGAAATTACAATTTAGCAAAGTATTTTGAAAGTATTTGAAAAGATTTTTTTTTTTTTTTTGATAAAGGTGACCAGCAGCATCTGTCTGTTTGTTTGCCATGTTCACATAGGGAGGAATGGGGAGGCTTGTCATCTTCACAAAAGGAGGAAAGAGTGACCATCAGATAAATATTGGTAAAATGAAAGGATTCTTTTTCTTATTCTGAAATGTTGGAAAGTGACATGGAACCTCTGACGATTTAAAAAGGCCTCAAGAAAATTTAAGTGAAATCATGCGAAGTGACAAGTTCAGGTTACAATTTCCATCCATCCATCCATCCATACATCCATATATCCATACATCCAACCATCCATTTTCCACTGCCACTTATTCGAATCTGAGTCACTGGGCAGAAGTCTAAGCAGAGACACCCAGGGTTCCCTCTCTGTGGCCACCTCCTCCAGCTCTTCTGAGGGTACACCTACAGTAGGTATTGTATTGCTATAATAGTCCAGAGTGTCCTGGTTCTACCCTGGGGTCTTCTCCTTGTTGGACTTGCCTGAAACACCTGCCTAGAAAGCATTCAGTAGGCAGATGCCAGAACAACCTCAGTTTGCACCTTCAATGGTGAGGAAGTAGCAGCCCGTCTGAGCTCATCCGAAATGACTGAGCTCTTCACCAGTCACCCCTCATCAGAGGAATCTTATTTCTTGTAGACTCTGTCTCTGATCTCATTCTTCCAGAGCTTGTGACCATGAGTGAGGGCAGGAACAAAGATCAAGCAGTAAATTGGCATTGAGATTCTTGAACTCCTCTGCTTGGGGTAACAGCACATGCCCAAAACAGAGTGGGCGGACTACTCTTTTTCAGCTGAGAACCATGCCCTTAGACTTGGAGGTGCTAATTTTCATCTCAGCCCTTTCGCACTTGGCCGCAACCTACCCCAGTGCAAGCTGAAGGTCATGGTTTGATGATGTCAACAGAACCGCATCATCCGCAAAAAGCAGAGACAAGATCCCGAGACCACTGAATCTGACACCCTTTGCACCCTGACTGTGCTTAGGAATTTTAGCCATAAAGGTTACAAACAGAATCAGTGACAAAGGGCAGCCCTGGTGGAGTCCAACACCCACTGGGAACAAATGTGACAGTGACATAAGGTAACGTTTTTTTCAGCTTATTGAAAGTGACACTTGGCACTCTTTTATGAGCCTTAGTGGAACTTGTTTATTTTTTTACAGTCCACTGAAAAAAAATCACAGTCATGCAAGAAACAATAAAATGTACTCAATATAAAGTTACATAAATATCCTGAAATTTCAAGTTGACGTCTCTTAGTTTACCTGCTTAAAATACTGGATGTCCTCTTGTTTGGATCATGAACAAGCAAGCATCCACAGAGCATCTAATCCACCTGTTGGACTTACTGTAGTGTTTAGATTGTTTCTTACATAAAGAAGGATTTTCATAACTACACCTAAAAGGTTATAGTGCTGATATGCTCATAACACTAAGTTACAAGGAATGTAGCTAAATAACACCAGTCCTTGGTATTTCCAGTCTTGATAAAAAGAGTATGCCCATGTGGGCAACATCTGTTACATTTAAAGAATATTTTTTCACTTATAATCAACTGAGGCATTAAAAGTACATTTTGGGACTAATCCTTCAACCGGAAAAGTGTACTTAAGTCATGGCGAAGAATACAGCCAAAATCCGAACATAACTTGAGTGAAAAGAAATGGGACTCGTCTGATTTCACAATATCCCCAGCACAAAGCATCTCTTTACCCCTAAGACCCCAGGCACCCCACCCCCTCAGATGTAGCCTTTTGTTGTGTGCATGTGACTGTAGAAATGGCTCGGTAGGAAATGCCAGACACCCACAAAAAAAGCAAGAGAAAAATAGTTGTGGGAGCCACCCTCTGCATCAATTCAGCTGCAACAAGAAGCATTTTACAGCTGGTTTATTGTTATTCCTCTGCTGTTTAAGCTGTCTTTCATGTCAAAAGTCTTTTCCTACTTACAAATCACTGGGAAGCAATCCCTTTCGCCGCACTGCTGTGCCCTAAGCCCCTTCCTAGGGTCCGGTCCTTTGATCACCTGTAAGGTTGGCCATCAAGTTAAAAAATAGAGAACCGGGCTGCTGGGATAAGCTTGTGTTCTTGTCTGGAACAGAGGAACCCCCCACCACCACTTCCCCACCACCCCCTTTAGCGATTCCTTTTTTCTTGCTTCTGCTCTCTCGATGAGCCTGGGAACAAAATCTCTGTAAGGTGGGGGGGTGGGTGAGGGGGTTAGTTGCGGTTGTTGAATTGTTTGGGAAATTATTGTGCTTTGGCTGCATCAACGAGGATTCCTCATGGGGTAAACAAATTGATTAACTAATTAGCTTAGAAATGCAGTGCTGGTTCCCCGAGAGGGACATGCTACCCTTTGACCCAAGGCTTTAGATTCAAGGTTAAATGCATTGTGGTGTCCCCTGACTGAACACTACTGTCACACTGTGGCCCTCTGCCAGAGGCCCAGACCGGTTGTCACCGCTCCTGAGTTTTAGGACTTGGTTAATTGGCTTCCCTGAGTGCCCAAGGAGAGGAAAGAGAGGGAGCTAGCTTGTTACGAGCTCTTCTGTTCCAGTGGAGGGAGGGAGGATAGGGGTCCCTTATCAGCCATCTTTGGACACCTCCGGTGGCTATTAATCAGAGCCAGAGCCCGACTGGAGCCAGAAGAGGATCCGCAGAAGGGTGGGAGGGAGAGAGGTTGAGCCTGGAGCCTTCCCTGGGCCTCACTGACACCCTCACATCGGGAACTTCAGCAGACAGCATAAACACTCCTTCTTCCCCTCCTTCCCCAACTCCGAGGGTATACACTAGTACAACCTCCTGCAAGCTTTTCTCCGCTCCTCCAGTGCCCTCACTCAAATTGATTTAGGTTCGCTATAGCCCCCTTTGGCCTGAGCCCATCCATTTTAGGTGGCGTGACAGGTTTATATCGCCCTCTTACTGTGTTATTATATTGGTGCTGTGCTTCCCTTACCATTGTGCTAATGAAAATTTAGCACCAGACGTAATATTCTTTTTCACAGGATGTGCACTCAGCATGCAAAATATTTCGAGCACATTTACAGGGTTGAAAAGGACTCATTATTTTTATCATTTGGGACAGACTGGGCAGAAAAAACAGTTTTATGGACAGGAACACAACTATTAGGTGTTGTCAGTGTAAGGGTGTTTGGTAAATTGATTTAATGTTTCGTACACGTTAGCTTGGGCATGGTCTTTGACTTTTCTTTATGTGTTTGAATGTACAAAGGGAATTCTATACGAGGACAGAAATTACTAACATAAAACTTGTTAAAGTCTAGCGTCTGTATCTCTGCATAGGCATACTATAGAACTAAATCGAATGCCAACATATTTTGACTGTAAGTACAAGGTTAAGCTGTTCAGGTAATGTCAAAAACTTAAAAAGTAGCCCATCGAAAAGAATAAAGTTCTTTGTTGGTTAGTTGATTACCAAATGAAATGAAAGCAAGTTATCATCAACAACCTAGCTACACATTACCTCTACAGGAGCTTTTATGACATACCATTCCAAACCTTTCAATCTCTGTTCTAGTTCATCCCAGAAATGTTGGATGGGGTTGAGGTCAGGGCTCTGTGCAAGCTGGTCAAGTTCTTCCACACCACACTCATCCAACCATGCCTTTATCGACCTTCCTTTGTGCACTGGGACACAGATATGCTGTGAAAGAAACTGTTCCCACCAAGAACAACCCCACAGCATTATCCCTCCTCCCCCAAAGTTTACATCTGACACATTTCAGTTATGTAGGTAATGTTATCCTAGCATTCGCCAAACCCAGACTCATCTATGATTCTTCAGGTTCCCTTTGCTCTACAGTCCAGTGGCAGCATGCTTTGGTGACATTGTGCTTGGTGATATAAGACTTGCATGTAGCTGCTTGGCAGTGGAAACCCATGGAGGTTTGGAACTCTGCACTTAATGAGTCAGTAGAGAGTTGGTGACTTGTATACACAATGCACCTCGGCGCTATACAACCCCACTCTGTAACTTAACCAAGTCTGCCTTTTCATGGCTGGGTTGGGTCAGGTCAGTGTTCATTAAGAAATTGTGCCTTTTTGGGGATGTACAGTTAGTGGTCATATGGTGACCCCAGGGAGCTAGTTTCTGACATGTGTCCATCTAAGCCAAAGTGATGGACATTGCTGGACCCCTGTTGCTTGTGTGACTGGAAAAAGTCAGACATTGCGTTCATTTAATGTACTATTCCACATTGCTCATGCCCCTGCAGGTCCTAATCTGCAATGAATTGCGTGAATTCTACACAATTTCCTTTGAAACCAAAAGGAAAACGTATTTGTAGATTTGGTATGCCCACTTTGAAATGTGTTAATCACTAAGAATGCTTCATCCCTCCCAGAATTTCAAAAGAAAATACCAATTGCTACAAAAGTGGTCACCAGTGAACGCAAGATTCATTATTACAGCGGTTCCCACAAGATGAGAGGCACAAGGGAACTTTCAGATGAATTTCAAGTCTAAATGGAAAGCTTCTGTGGAGCGCAATACAAAGCGCCATGTGTAAATATTGAATAATGAGGCGCTTTCAAGTTCCCCAGTTTGGATCTGCCACGGGAAAAAAAATGGCATTAATGACAGCTTTTGGTGTGGTTTACATCACACAGGCCCATGAAAAGCAATCGCCAGAGATAAATTTGTTATTATTAGTCTCTAAAGGCATGAGATTTACAAGCCACCATGCAGTTGCACTCAAGATGTGCTGACACAGTTTCTTTGAGGCACATGTGACAGATATTAATGAGGTGCTCGTATGTAGCTAATGCATGACACTCACTATTAGGCAACATTTGGCACACAAACAAATCTCCCGTCAGGAATGTGGCCATGACCACTGGCATTCTATATGCTGCAGATGGTGTACATAGCCTATTTAGTACATTTAACAGCTCTTTATTATCTAAAGTGACAGCACAAGCGTACAAGCTTTTCAAGGGGTTCTAAGAACACATTATTGCATTTGAAGTCGCCATGAAAGTTAGAAAACGCTGAAAAGACAAAGTAATATCAGATGCAAAAATAATAAAGGATTAGGAGAAAATTTTAACATACAGCGAGTTCAAACGTCACTACTTTTGGTGGTCAAATGAACAACTCAGCATGTTCGCCGCCTGAGTCACACATAAGTCAGGATTTCTCATGAGTGAAAGAACAGAGTCATGTAAACACCGGGATGCTTTCACACGTGCTCATGTTAGGTCCTGCGTACGCTGCCAAGGAAGTTGACTCAGTGTTGCTTGGCATCACTGTTCCTCACCAAAACTCACGGAAATGAGTGTTGGAAGTTTGTGTAAAGTTTTTTTTTTTCTTCGTTTTTTAATTTTGCAGAGCCTTTAAAGTGCTTATTTTTCTCATCCCATGGTCAAATAAATTCAGATGAGTCATGACCTAACCACCAGAGCACACTTTAAATATGTGAGTAATACAAACACTTGCCCTTGACAGGTCTTTATTCAGATCTCAGATATAAGGGCAAAATTGCCAAATAAAACACATATGAATATGGTTGGTGTTCCAACTTCACTAAGTCATAGCTTTCTTCGTCAGTTTGAACCAATATGGCACACTGCAAAGGCATCTACTATATTAGATCATATCTAAGTTAACTAAAAGCTACATACACTCATTGCACTGCACTCTGGCCACTTTATTAGGTACACAAATTCAACTGCTTGTTATCGCAAATATCTAATCGGTCAATCACGTGGCAACAGTGAAATGGATTTCAACACGTCGACATGGTCAAGACGGCCTGCTGAAGTTCAAACTGAGCATCAAAATAGGAATGAAAGGTGATTCAAGTGTCTTTGAAGTCTGAGTATTTCAGAAAAGGATGATTTGCTGGGCTTTTCCTGCACAGCCATCTCTAGAGTTTACAGAGAGTATCCAGTGAGTGGCAGTTCTCAGGGAGAAAACACCTTGTTGGTGCCAGAGGTCAGGGGAGAATGACCAGACTGTTTTGAGATGATGTGAAGGTAATAGCAACTCAAATAATCACTCATGACAACTAAGGTGTGCAGAAGAGCATCTCTGAATGCACAACACACGGAACCTTGAAGCAGATGGGCTACAGCAGCAGAAGACCACACCGGGTGCCACTCCTGCCAGCTTAGAACAAGAGACCGAAGCTACAACTCCATGAACCCACCAAAAATGGACGTTAGAAGGTTGAAAACGTTCGCCTGGTCTAATGGATCAGCCGTCCAAAGGAACGGACAGAGCACAAGAGATGTGAAGAAGAGAGTGGAGGCAGGGTGGAGTGGGTGGAGATGAGTGTCAGGGGTGCTTTGTGACAGAAGGATAGCAGCAAGAGTGAAATGGAAGGTTTACAAGATGGTAGTGAGACCTGCTATGATGTACGGTCTGGAGAAGGTGGCACTGACTAAAAGACA